>JAUZNK010076656.1:0-13557 GCA_035046665.1 Euphysa ruthae | reverse complement strand
ATGACATGCGTTTTATATCTTTTTAATTATTAATGCCTGAGTTTACAAACACAAATATTTTTGAAATAAAAAAGTGTTAAAAAAAAAAAAAAAAAAAAAAACAGCGTTAGAAAGTGGGTTATAGCCTGATTTTTACTCTCATCGCAACCACTTTATCTTTCTTAGCAAATTTATTTTATGCTTAGATGAAAGAATAAACAAGTTGTTTGAAAACAAATACAATAATAGACACCAAAAAATTTTTGAACAAGACTAAACTTTACAAAAACTGTTCATTACTGTAAGAGGTTGTAAAGATTTCCATATATTCTTGTAAAAAAGGGGTTTTTCCTCTCAAAATACTTTTGTTCCTTGTTCATTAACTACAATTAGAAAAAATGAAGACTTTGGAAAACTCTCAACGTCTTACTGTAACTTATTTGCAAGTGCCTTTAAAAAATAAATACTTTGTGACATAAATTAATATTAAATCTTCTTGATGCTTTTATATATATATATATATATATATATATATATATATAGAATAATCATATATATATTAGTACATTTTATAATTGATATTAGTAGATTAAGAATTATCAGATAAAAAAATTGAACAAGGTTATTTTTTATAAGGGATAATTTTATTTCAAAACAAGTCTTGCAAAAAAACTGAGAAAAGCATTTTAGAAGCTGATGGTGACCAGTTATGGTAAAAGTTGAATCCGTGCCCCATAAGTTATAAAAACTATCGAACTTCAGATTACATACAAGTTTGCAGCCAAGCAAAAAAATAACGTTTTGGACAAATCATTTCAATTCTCTTTTTCAGTTTGTCTGAAATATGCTACACAAACTCTTCAATTCAATACGCCATTATTACAAATGTTTTCCATTTTCGCCTAAATTTCACAGTTAAAGGCCACAGATAAGATAAAATTATTTCTATAATTGGCGATGATTACATGCCCTATAAATTCATTCATTAAATAACAGAAGTAAAAACAAATTTGTTCACTAACGTTTTTGGGCTAACACAAGTGTCACTAATTAATGGTTGATAAAGCTCATAAAACATCTTCTTTTTGTCAATGAAAATTTGACCGTCAAGTTAGCAAAAATTTTTCTTGATCTCTGCAATAGAATGCTTTTCATTTAACGATTATAAAAATTAACATTTTTAGTGACTTAGAACGATCTACCTAAGAACGACGTTTTTGGTGACTTAGAACGATCTACCTAAGAACGTTTTTGGTGACTTAGAACGATCTATTTAAGAACGACGTTTTTGGTAACTTAGAACGACCTCCATAAGAACATTCAATAAATATCACCATTAATCAGAAACGTTAAAAAAAAAACGACGGCAAGATATATGGTCCCTTAAGATCATTTTTCTTTTTTTATATCGAACTTAACATATAATTTAGGGTAAATCTGTACAAGGATAATCAAAACTAAAAAAATAATTTATTTCCAATAAGATAACATATTTACAATGTAAAAAGTAATATTTATAAAGCTTGCCACGGCGAGGATATTAAACAAGCAGTTAGTGACTAATAAACCCCCTTAATTTTTTTTTACAAAAATTAATAACATTTGAATACGGAATTTTATTACTTTTTAGGCCCCGGCTATTGGCGAGAAAAATTCAAAAAGATGACAAGAAAAATAACGGAAATTTCAAGAACAAAATTAAGAATTTTTAAAGGCAAAATTTTTGATGAAAAGGCGACTGCATTTTCATATTTACTCCCATTTGCGAAAATAACAGATTTTTAGAAGTTATTTGAACAAACCCGGAGCAATTCATAGAAAATGTCAATACATGTCTAAATTAACAACACACTTAGTTTTAAGTCGTTTATTTTGGTATATCCTGATATCTATTTATTTATTATAATTTACGTGGCAAAACAAGCAAATAGCTATAACTTTCAGCTAGATCAAGATCTTGGTACCCATTTATCGACATAATAATTGTAATAAAGTGATTGATGGCACTGTGAAGCATTCAATTTTTGATGCAATGAACTGATGGTTAGACAGTGTCATAATAAGCAACTGGTTTTACAAAAAAGATATCCCGGCATGGAATTCTCACATTAGCCGTTTGTAAAAACAGGGCAAGGTTGTTGTTACTGAGATTTCGCCGCGCATACAACCAAACAGGTCTCTGATTTAAAGTAAGAGTAACAATAATAAGGCCCATGACCTTGTTCCAACTAGATACCATGGTGGCAAAAAACATCGATTACCCATCACCATAACCCTGAATCTCTAAACTAGGATTAGGTATTTATCTACTAATGAAAATGATTGAAATGAAATTGTTGCTGAAACACCATATCTAAGAAAACAATTCATTGATAAGATCAATTGCGAAAAGTCTCAATTAATTAGATGTAAGAAAAACATGATTACCTGTTTCCCATAAACAAAGATGAAATTAAATGCTCTAATAACACGGTTATTACGATACTGCAACTCCTATCATATATTATTTATTAGTTCAAAACCATCAGCGATTGGAGCAACTTAAATAAAACGTTATTTTGTTTAGTTAGCCCTCGAGGCCGGAATAGAAGAGGTAGGTAGTAAACAAGAGGGGAGGAGGGTGGGCTACAAAAGATCTTTGGTTTACTTTAATAAATTTAATAAATTGATTACACACTAGATTAATTTCATAAATTTATTTGAATGCATTTTCAGGAATTCCCGAAATGCAATATTTAGACTTAAACGTAAAAAATTTTGCCCAATCCAAAATCTAAATTCGCCAAATTAGCTATAAATTACAGTAAAAAAAATTTAGAAAAGGAATTACGTAATTTAGAAAAGGGAATTAAGTAATGGAAAAAATATGGGTTAATTGATAGGAATATGCTACTGGTCAAAAAATATTTTTGTTCTCATTAAATATGATCACCAAATATCTTGTCGCTGTCTGAGCCGTCATCTAAAGAAAAATTAAGTTATAATGACTGCATTTTTTACAAATAAAAACACACTTAAATTTTTTTAGCTAAAGCCACGAACACCTTAAAATAAGAACTGGACACTCCCCACCTCGGTGTTTTGAACTTGAGTCATATGGTGCTTAAGTTTTGAGTTTCAAAAGTGGTGTGATAAGTGACTTTTGGTTGAAGGTCATGATTTCATGACCAAACAGGAACCAATGTCCTTATCAATTCATTGAAATTCTAATGACTCATTTTAGAGGTGTCAAATGCATGTAAATTTTGTTTTCTCACATGAAAAAGAGAGTGTTGTAATGTGTTTTCAAGCGATATTTCAAGGTGATAGTTTGTTTTCCAAAATTATTCATTTTGAGTGTTATGAATACCTTGTGCTACGTTTAAAGTAGACAGAATCTGTGTGAAAATGTGAAATGGTGCCTATGCATCTGCTAACATTTCACAGGGGCAAAACGAACCAAACTCAAGATTTTTCAAAAACTGAGCTGAGGTGCGGTAGAATCTCTGTAAAATCTCATATCTTCTGATTTTTTGTCATCCTTTAACATCCTATCAAGTAAATCCCCCAACCCATGAGCTTAATATCAAGTTTGCAATGAGCTAGAAAATCTTCAGCATTTTTTTACTGATAAATTTTGGTTCTTGTGTACAAAATGATAAAATGAAGGTTTTATAGAGATTATTTTCAATTTTTTTATAGCCTACTTAATGCAACTGTAATGCCTAATCGATACAACGTTCTCAATTTCAAAGGAAATTATTCGGCCCCGTATGTTAAAATTTCCAATTCCCTCTTGATCTGGAAGAAAGAGAGAGATGTATTATTTCGTTTCTTTTCCTGATGATCAACAACATTGAGATCATTATCAACTATTTTGACCTGCAAATCTCATTTCACCGGGTTTGTTCTGGCAAGAATTCAATCTTTCCTGGCATAAGCAAATCATGTCTGAAATAAACAAATGCAAAACTACATGCCACAGAGAAGGCAACATCAGCAGTTAGAGAAGAAAACCAAAGAGTGATAAAAAAAAAGAACAAAATTAGCCCGTTTGAAAACTTCTAACGTGAAATTAGGAATTCGTTCTCATGATCAAAACTTGACATTGTCTTTGACTTAGAAGATTTGCTGCAAAATAGAGCAAATTTTGCACTGCAGAAAAGTTTCAACTTTTGGTTTTCTGTTTTTGGAGAGAGTTGAAAAATATGGAATCGAGATTCCGAAAACTAATTAAAACTAATTTAAAAAAACAGCTTGATAAGTAAGTGGACACCAACTGTTTCGTTACATTGACACATTGGGAGCCCTGCACGACTCACCCACCAGTGTTAATTCATTTAAGACTAACTGCGACTACTTTTCACTCCACCGAACGGTCATCGGTTCACTAAAAATTAATTCTCGAATGCTACGAAATTCGGAAACAATTTTCCTCCAGACAAAAAGCTGATCCTTTCGCCTTTCACCAGATGACCTTAACTTAAGCAGATTGTTTAAAGAAAACAGAACAACAGCTGTTCAACCTACCTTTTGATGAAGTGAAACTTGTTGGTGGACTGAGGTACTCCGGCGGACACACACTTGTTTACGCAACTAACAACACCGTTGCAACATCAGCATTTGTGATTGAGATTGTCTGCCATAATAGTGGACCCCATTATGTTCTCCGTGCTTATCCCGTTGCAAAGCTGAAAAAAAAATGCTTCTAGATGCAACTTCAAATCAAAACGATGAAAAGAGGAGTAGCCATATGATTAATTTGTGATAACGCTACAACAAATGCAAAGACATTCAAACTATTGGGTGGTCCAAGAAAAGTCTCATTGGAATATGAAGTTCAGGTTTACTTATTGTTTTTGGTGTATCACTATTTGCACAAATTCAAAAACATTAGAAACAATTGGATAACTGAATTTGAGAAACAATTAATTTTTACTGTTGATGACAAACAGCAGTTGACAAGTTGGAGCGATTTTATATTCTCCTATTAGGCTAACAAAGCCGACTACCACTTTAGTGCTCCTAAAACCTCTTTAAAGACATAGGTGTCTAAGGTTTTCATTGAAAAAACAGTAGCAGTTAAAAGAAACACAGTCTAGTGAGGTGAAGGAAGAGTTATTATCATTATTTTCACGCATTAACACCTATTTCAAAATGATGGACTAAAAGACAAGTATACGGTATCGAGATTAACTTAGAGAGCCATGGAGTATTTCTTGCAAAACTTTCAAGCGATTTAGTTTGACATATGTTGTCATCAAAAGTTGCTGACTCATTTCTGGAATGAAGAGAAGAAAGAGTTGACTTCTCCAATAATCGAAGCTTTTGAGGTAGCGGCTCAAATATATATCACAGCTGCACAGCGACATCTTCTAACCAAGTACCGATTTGATTTTTTTTCCCACAAATTAACTCAATTGATCAAGTGGAAAAATTCTTTGTTCAGGTAAGGCAGCGCATGTGAGGGAGATTTTATGTTGACGTTGTTGATGTTATGGTTTCAGCAAGGATGAAAGTGCCGCATTAATTGTTGAAGTTCGATTTGGTCCCAGAAAAATGCTTAAATGCTACGTGCCATCACTATGACGAAGGGATTTCTTCGGATAGCACAGATGCTGTTAAAAGTTTGATAACAGAAACCCAGTCAATGCTTCAATCCACAGATCCATTGAAACTGAAAAAAAATGCAATGACAACAAAGGTACAAAGAGTATGCTTGTCCACAGAGTTCTAGGATGGTCTTAATCGCGGTAGGCTTAGCATTCCTGCCTTGACAACTGTATTTTTCGACCTCTGAAATCTGCATTCAAATATCGATACAGATACCTCATACAAACAACAGTACAGATACATGATGAAAATTTTATCGTACATTGACAGTCCAGCTGCAAATATTCATGCTGGTTGAAATCTTTGGCTAACATAATAATTAAAGCTTTTGTCATTCACCTTAGTGATAAGAAAGAAGCAAACGATTGGATGCTTGAGACGAAAAGAAAATTTGTCAGTGACAAAATGAGCTTACAAGTTGATTTTATATTTTTATATGTATTTTATTTTCCATTAAATTTATTTATTTTCATGTTTTTCTCACTACTTGACAAAGTTCTGTTTTTAATAGTATTTATGCTTTCATCATTCAAAAACTAAATATAGGAAATCGAACTTCCACATACTCTTTATTTTGTAAATATGACTTTGTTTATTTTTGCTAAACTTCAGCAAATCTTAGTCTGAAAAAGCTTACCTACATATTTAAACTCGGAGAATAACTTGATTTATACCCATTTACCTGCAGCACATTTGGATAAATTTTAATAGTAACTGTATGATAGTGCCCCACTTTTACGCTTGAATTTAAAAAATATATATGATTATGTTGTATAGTTTGACGTAACGATCGGTTTTCTCCAAATTAGTAATTCTGCTCATAAAAAGGAAAAAAAAAAAAAAAAGGGAAAAAATTCACCTCAAATATTGCTAAGTTTACGGTTAGTTTCACCCTTAAATGGGCTTGAATGTTTTTCATTTTGTGTCGAGTTGGAAAACCAAAATTAAGTTATTTTTTATTGAAAATCGGATGTATTTTTCATTGCTCATGCTAGCTTCTATAATAAAAAATCAGTTAATGCTGATGTTATTTGCAATTTTTTGTCCAATTTCTTTTTATTTTTATATGAAAGCTGCAATTTAAAACTTTAGTTTGTGAACATCATCTCGAGATTTTACTGAATGAAGAATTGGATATGTTGACTAATAAACCACTGCAAGTAAAACAAAAATCTTTTTTTTCTTTCAAATGAAATTCATTATGATTTTGGGACAATGACAAACATACATCATCTAATTAAAACTATGTTATGCGTCTTATGTTACATAACGGCTTCATCAAGAAAAAGTGGTCTTCATGCGGATTCGAACCACAATAATCTTAATCGATTTTATATTCCATAAATAAAGGTTTATTTTTCGTGGGCTTATCTACAGAAAAACTTAAAATAACCTCTGGGAACAGCTTGGTCATAAAAAATGGCCAATATTCCAAAATAGTTTTATAAAAATTTTTAATAATCCGATAAAAACTTGAAAACAACACACAAAATTTTGGAGTGATTCGAAGCACTCATACTGAAACTTAATATTTAAAAAAAAATTAAGCAAATATATTTTAGCAACTTTGACATCTTTTTGGGAATGATACCAGGCACTTTGCCTGGTGACACTTATAAAGCCAGACTTGGGAAATAATATTTTTTAAATATTTTGAAAATAAGCTGCTTTCTGCAAGGCTAGAAGCCACTCCTAGGCAGGAAGCTGAAGAACAGTTAAAATTTCAAACTTCCCACACCAAAATGCTACTCATACGCTGAGTGGGCGATGTCCAGATTTGAACCCAAGACCTTGTGCTTGGAAGTCAGATGCTCTACTGACTAAGCTATCCGGGTACAAAAGATACCAAAAATTATATTTTCAAAAATAGTAAAAAATTCTAGCAGAATCGAAAGATAACCTGAGAAAAATTGAAAAATTGAAAAAGAATTTTTCTGATAAAATTTTCGCAGTTTGGACATTTGGACATGGGCTCTAGGAAACATTTTCCTAGAAATAATCACAAGCATCACCTACGAAAAGAGGAAACAAGCTGATTCTGAAATAAGTTTTCAAATACCAAATATATCCTAATATGAAAAAAGTTTTCACAAAAGGCTAATAAGATGTCTGAAATTTTCTTGAGTAAAATTAAACATGCATTTATAGAGGTCTGTTTACCAGGTTTGATAAATATTTCGTCGCAACCGATTTACAAAAATTATCACAACACTTTCCAATAAAACTGATGAAAATGTCAGGGCCTAGATCAAGAGAACGGGAATTTTTGACAGATGGTCATGCCAGTGAAAAGTTCTTAGGATCCTTCAACTTAGTTCAAGTTTTAACTGATGAAGAAATGGAGAGAAAATTGTAAAAAATAAGGTTTTGAGGCTAAATTTGACCACATTTACTCGGGCTAAGCATCAAAAATTTACAATTTTACTCAAAAACCTACTTCATTGACAATTTTTTATTCTATAAAAGTTTTAGAAAACTGGTGAACGATTTCTCAGAAAAATTAGTTACACTCGCATGAATGGGCAAATAGCTGTAAATTTATATAAGACCCCAAGCCCACTCTGCTGAGGTTACAAAAAAGTAATGAACAAATTGCAAGAGAAATTCAAAAAATTTTATATTCAGCATAATCAGAGTGAGTACGGAAAAACAAGTTTTGAAGTTTAAAAGGCAGTAATATTTAGGAGTGTAAAAACCTGTGAGTTTAAACTAGGATTGTTGAGCTAGTTAATTCATCCCAGTTCTATTATGAAATTGTAAATCGAAAAAATGTGTTAAAAGGACTTTATTAAAGGAAGACAATCCATAAATTAACACCTTACCTGATAAAATATTTTCAAAATCATCAGCATTGTCTGTTAAAGCAACATTGTTCCCCTTATCATTATCATCAAATCCACTGTTTTCTGAATAGTCGTTCAATAGAGAATCGTTCAACAGGTCCTCAATATTATCACAAATGTTGACGTCATCATCAGACAGATTGTCCATAGACAATCGAGGGCTAGAATCATCAACATCACTATTTAAAAGTAATGACGTAACAGGACTGTCACTTAAGGAATGTTCACTTTTTCGTTGGCTGTTTATCATTATATTGCTATTTCTTTGCAGTTTGATTTTTTTCCTATCTTGGTTGCAGCGGACACCTGCAAATGAAAGTTACGATGCAAACAATATGGATTATCACTGATGCCACTAAACACAAAATTTACAAACAAACAAATAAGAGGGGTTACAAAACACTTAAAACTAAAAGCAAAATAGCTATCAATTTTTAATTCCCTACCGAGATACTGCAAAAAGAGATACAATTTTAACCTAAAAGTCATTTAAATTCAATGGACTTGTTTGAAATTTATTTCCAAGCAGAAGAAAAAATTCAACACTTTTATTATCAGAGTCATTGATATAATTGGTAATCTAACTCAAAGGCATTAAATAGAAAAAAAAAAAAAAAAGAAGTTTATACAGACGGACATGAGAAAATTCATAACGCTCTTTTGGTCCGGATTGAAGTTCAAAAAAGTAAATACCATTGAAAGAATAAGTAGGTGAGCTATCAACATTGAATGCATTCGACAACTTGTTATCATGAAATCCATTCATTTTGTATTTATTAGTAGAATTAGGATCATGTGATCGAGTGCGGGGTGATCCATATTTTATAGTATGTAGTTCATGACTAAAGGAAAATTATTAGCGATATAAATTTAAAAGAAATAATTAATTTCAAAATTAATTTTTTTTAAACAATTAATTTCAACAAAATTCAAGTGAAAGTGAATATAAATATAATATAAATATAATATAAATATAATATAAATATAATATAAATATAATATAAATATAATATAAATATTAACTTAACATGTTTTATATTTCACTAACCCTAACAATATCCATGTAGTTTGTGAGTATAAACTTCGGAACATAAACCTTTTTACCTATACCCATTCCTTAAACGTAATTTTAGAGCCATTGAAAAATAGTGATTTCAATAAATATAAGTACTCAAAATACTTAATAAAAAAGGGATCACTATCTATCGACAAAAAATTTATTAGGTTTTTTTAAGAGGAACAATTTAAATCTATTTAAACATTAGAATGTTTATTTTATTGCCAATCAAAAACCTTTCATGGAAATCCTACAGAAGTTGTACCAATAAAAGAAAAAAAAGCAAAAACTCTATTTACCTTATACGTCTTAGTTCTTCTTTGATGGCCTTCAAACCTGATTGGTTAAAATCTGTAGAATTATTAATAGATCTTTGAGCATTAGGAAAGTTTGAAACCTCCTAAATAAGAAAATCAGAGATTTAAATTCTCACGAAATTGCCAATCCTACTAATTCCTTAGGTGAGAGTAATGACAGTTTAAAAATCATAAAATATACATAATAGTTTTCCAGTATTCCAAACATCTTAAGAGCTCAATGGTTGTCAACTTCTGCGAGTGTAAAAACAAAGTATTTTTCCAAGTGACGATATTTAAAAATCTTCCAAACTCTTACTTAAACAACCAGAATTAGAGCACATAAAGAGATATAATTTTTTTATCTCTGAAATTAATTGCGTTAATTACTGAAAAAAAAATATGCCTTAAAAATTCCTTATTAACAGGCGATTTCCCACATTTTTGTCTCAAACATGAATAATGAGACGCATCTTACCTAACATTATGTTGAGTTAATTGAATACTTGTTAGTAAAAGTTACGTATATACTTTATGTTGTAAATAAAATCATAGAAATGCAGCTCAAAATACTTTTATATACTTAAAATCATGTTTCTGTGGTCTTTTTAGTAATATTTTTTTGTATTTATTTGATTAGACTTCCTGAGAGAAAAGTACTAAATGTAGGGTTTTCTTAATTTTTTATTTCAATATTTCCCTCAAAGTTATTGACAAATACATTTTTTTTTTTATTGTTGTTGAAACATAATTAAGCAAGACATTGGTTATTATTTGTCATAATTTGTTTTACTGTAACACAGGCTTGAATAAAAACTTAAGATGTATCAAAGAGACTAGGAATCACTATTAGGGGCTCAAAAATACAAAAACAGATTCTATCAAACTTACCATTTTCGAGTCTTTAAATTGGTTATTTATGTCTGACGAACTTCTGACTGCCTTATCTAAATTATATTCCAAGCTTTCTAAAAGAGAAAATATTTTCAAAATTTTCGTATATTAAACCAATTTCATTACTTATTACATAAACTAAAACACCATACTCCTAGTAAAAATATAATGAAACAAACATCCCTGAAATTCTAATCTAATTGGCAGGCATGGATTTCTTTTTATATCTGACCAGTTCTGATTCAAGAAATCATGGAGGAAAAGAAATTTCACTAACTAAAAAAATAGTCTCAAGCGACTCATGAAATAACTATGGATCAGCAGATGATCAGCTAAAGATATCTTTGAACTATTATCTGAAAAAAGAAAACTTCCAAAACCCGTAAATGGTTAGAAATAATATTTAAAATCTAATTCCAGGGATTAAATTTCAGACCTAAATCATGTGTCTAATAAAAAACTGATGACGGCCGACAGAGTCAAAAATATCAGAGAGAATATTTTCTAATATAAAATTTTGGGCAGAATTATTTTTGGAACAACTTGGATGATCTTCAAATCTGGGAAAACTTAAAATTGTTTCAGAGCATTAGCAACTTGAAGTATTAAAATTTTCTGGATATTTAAAGTTTGATGGAAATCTGATGGTTTAATGGTCATTGAACCTTATTGGAAAATACAGTTTAGTCTATTTTTGGTTATCAACCAATCCAAAGCAAAAATCGACCTAACAACTAGTAATAACACAATATACTAATAAATCATTAACTGTCTAAAAAAAACTCATAGATTGCATACTTATTCTATGTTTCATATCATCAACTTCTTTTTTCATAAAGTCAACATCTTCTTCAACAATAGAGCTAAAATTAGTAAAACAAAACTTAGCACTTTTCTTAACAGGATAAAAATAAAATTCTAAAAAAAATAACCACCTTACGCTGTGTTAACTGATACTGCAGCCCATTCCATGGTAGAAAATTATGTAAATCAAGTATTCCAACCACAAGTGACCGAAGTCTTAGGATAAGTTTTTCATTTCCTTCAAATTATTTGGCATAACTGAATATAGGAAGAAAAAAAAATTTCCTCCAAGAATTTCTTGTTAAAAGGGCATGTGCAAAATACAAACAAAGAGGAATTGTAATATGCGCAATTACAATTAGGAATTCAATCTGACTTTCTCACATGCAAATATAATTAAAATGTGCCAGGTATATTTTGTCCCATATCTGGAAGAAATATGTCTAAAATATATTTCAGGACATTTTTGCAAACATAGTAAAAAATTTCGTAACCATCCCAGAATATTTTAAGACAGTCCCTAATTTAAAAAATTAGTAGACGTGTCGTTACATTGCAAACTAAGAGTGAAATAACATGTTGATTAGAGTTGTTTAGTAATTTTAACTCTAAGTACTGAAATGTTTGCTAATAAGAATTAATCAATTGTTATTTTGAACCCTGGGTATCAAAACAGTTTTTTTTTTAACCCTGGGTATCAAACCAGTTGTTATTTTGAATCATGGATATGAAATCAGTTATTATTTTTAACCCTAGGTATTGAGCCAGTCGTTAATTTGAATCACAGCTATGCATGGACATCAATAATTTAAACTCAAGTACTGAACAAAGTAACTATAAGAAATAACTTTACTTTTTAAATGCTCTGCCTCTAGATTTATTTAGATCTGGGGTTTTATGAATTTGCTGTTCAGACAACATCAAACGCAATGAGTCTATCTGCGACTGTAGCGCCAGTCTTAAAGAACCTTCATTTTTGCTTGAGTTGATTTTCTTTAATATTAATTCTTGTTTTTCTTTAAGAGAAAAAATCTCATCACCCTGACTTTTAACTGCCTGACGTAAATCAGATATGATCTAAGAAAAGATAAAAAAGATAGAACTTTTGAATATATGATAAAATTTCAAAAAACAACTGTTATCGAGATTTATTGGAATTAAATTTGACAAAGAAATAAAACGTTTAAAAAGTTTATCTTAGAGATAGAGAATGATTTTAGGATCTAATCAAAATAACACACAAAAAAGTAATTCAAACCATTGCTTGTTCTGTGATTTTGTCAAACAAGGAAACAATTAATGATGATTTCTTTGTATCTGTATCTCTTTTGCTCAAGTTTATTAAAGATGATTGATGTTTGTTCTGTACAGCAACAGAAGGTTGACTGTCATATTTACTTTCTTTAGGTGTTGAGTTGCCAAGATATTTATATTTGTTAAAAGAGGGTGGTGACAGCAAGCCAAAATCTAAAAAAAACCGTTATAAATTATTAAGTAGATCGTAACTAACACAGCTATTATTTAATTAATTACTGAAACTAAAATCTACTTAAACAAAAGTGTTTTTGAAGGTAGTTACAGAGTACAGGTGTTAAACTCATTTTCTTAAAGTACACACTCCGATATCAGGTGTAACACTCTGATATCAGGGTAATTGCCACATTTAACAAGGATTTAACTATTTTATAAAATGGATAATTTAAAATGTGACAAAAGTAAAAATTTAATCTTAAACATAAGCGTAAATATTCAAGTGAAGAACCAACATTTTTTGTCCGTAGAGAACTGCTTTTAAAAAGAGTAAAGAAAAAAAAATTGCTTCATGAAAATTATTAGAATATACATTAAAAGGAATGCTCAGATAAAAAAATCAGATCATTAAACAAAAAGCAAGTTGTTATTCGAAACATAGCATAAAAAATACAACAGAAGCTATAAGAAAGTAAAGTACTTTGGAATTCCTGCACTACTTATAACACTGAGCTTAACAGCATCAAAATGCTACTTATATGCTGGGTGGGCGACACCAAGGAAAAAAATTATTATTGAAGTTTATTCAAAAATCATTTCTTAAAATCATCTCCGAATTACT
>JAUZNK010076645.1:0-13558 GCA_035046665.1 Euphysa ruthae | reverse complement strand
ATGTATGATATGTTTGTAACATGCAACAAATAAAAACAGAAAAACAGAAAATCTCAACTTTAGACAATATTTAACAAATTTTGAGGGCCGAGTAGTGGACACAATAAAATATATGAAATTGTCAATGTACTAAAATAATCACAATATCCTAATGTTAATAAATTATTTCATAAGGATCAGATAATGTTTTTGAGAAAGACTTAAGTATCATTTTGAATTAAATTAGACATTTCAAAACTACTTTTAAACAGCCAATATGCCAAAAAAAAAAGTAAAAATAACATTTATTACCATAAATTTTGAAAATATATTCTTTAAAAAATGCCACTTAATGGGCCTTTAACTTCACGCAAAATGTAGCAAATTTTAATATGCTGCATCCATAATTTTTGTCAGAAGTTATAAAATTTACCATGCGTAATCAGGGGTTATTTTAGGCTGCTTTTGATGTCAGCTGCCAACTGTGGATGTCTACAGTTTAGGCACCCAAGCCCATAGAATTAATTTTCAAGGTTTGTATTTTTTGTAAAAGAAAAAAAAATAAGAAAAAAATCTTTTTAACTTTTGTTATTATATTTTTATTATACTTATATGCTCTAGAAAAAATTGCATGCAAACTTACGTGTTTAAAATACACAAGTAAATACTTTTGTTGACTTATTTAACAACGTTCATTCTTCATAACACTTCAAACTTACTAAGAAAGTTTGTAGTTCACTCTTTCAGTATAATACCATTTAAAAATAAACTCTCATCTTTAATTTGATTAATTAAATCAATTCACAATCCAATTTTACTGCTTTGTGCAAAAACTTTAATCATACTTCTTAAAAATTTTGAATTTTAAAATCGACGATGCGAAAAAACAAAGCCAAATATTCTATGATATTACAATTATTCTGAAGTTTCAATACATTTTTGTTTTAATACCTGAGCAATATACTGCTACATGAAAATAAAAATATTCATCAATCATTTATATCAGATATTTATTTTAATACTTTTTAAATATAAATATCAGTCTTTCAGAAACCAAAGGTAGAAGCTATAAACGAAATAAATTTTGTACTTAAATGTTTCTAATAAATTAAAATTAAATTTTAGTTTCTGTTAAGTACTTAACTATTTAGTCACTAGACAAATCTATTTTGTACTGCGGTAATTTTAGTAACAAAGTTGAGCTTGTAGTTTCTAAATTTAACCTAGGGGTTATATGTGAGCACAAGGCCCTATAAAATTTTCAAAACAGCTCATATGTTGCAACAATCATCAATAACATCCATTCGAAATTTCCAAAAAATTTAGAATCATGAGGAAGAGAATTTTAGGCTATCTACCTTAAAGGGATCTTGAGGTAAAAAATGATGTCAAGTTAAATAAAAGGATTATAGAAATATAAGATTTGACGTGATAATCCTTTTTTACCCTCTAAAACTAATAACGAAATATCAGCTATTTTGTTTTCAATTATGTAGCTTGAAATGTCTATCCTTTTGACGTGCTTTTTTTTTCAAATCTCAAACATTAGATACCAATCTCATGGAAGTTTTGACGTCACAACTGAGCTTATGTTTAAGCTTTCACTTTACATTTACTTGTAACGTTACTTTTTGTGGTAATAAATTGCAAAGTAAAAAGTAAAAAAATTACGCTATTTGATTAAAGCCACTTGTACTGGTTTATTATTGTTAAAATATCAATATTTAATATGTATATAATATAATATATAATATATTGTATAAAATATATCTCACTGCATATTAAAACAGATTTTTAAAGCACCTTGTAAAAACCAGGTTAGTTGATTTGAAAGAGAAAACAGAAAAATATAAAAGAAGAATTTTGTAACTTTTGTTGTTACAAAGAAAACAAACTTTCAAGATAATATTTCGCAAAACTATTTTTTTTTTAAACGATATCTACAGTATCATTATACCAATTTGAACCGCAACGTCAACTTACTGATTTAGAGAATGTTGAAGAAAATGCGCAAGAAAAGATGTCAAGAAATAAATCGCATTCGCTAAGTAGTCATATACAAACAAATCGGCTAGATTTAGATGTAGCTGATTGGTGTAGTAAATGCAACAACTGTTCTGTGATGCCCGCCAATAGAGAATGTTTATGTTGTGATGAAATAGCTCAAATCAAAGCAAAAATACCTAGTAACTCGTTTCGAGTGAAAAGAAGTAAATAAGATAACATTGATATCAATTTAATAAACTAAATAGAATCATTATAAGAACAGACCAAGTCAATTTTTCGTTTTGCTTTGCCAAACCCTAGTTTGGCGGAGATTGATTTTTTTTTTTTTTTTTTTTTAATGAAAAAAATACATTTTGTTTTTTTTTGAGGTTTGAAGAAACGATTAGTATCTAAACGTAGTTTGTTTAATGTTTTAAGTCCTCCCCCAGATTGTTTCATAAAAATTTGACGTATTAAAGTATTAAACTTCAAGATCATAGAAACTCATTTGTTTAAAAAGTATGACAAATCAATTTCCCGCTGCTCTTTCCGTTTGTTTATTAAGTAAATCACATTCTTCAAAAAAATATATATATATTTAAGCCAAACAACATTGTAGATTGTAATTTAAGTAAATCGAACGATTTACGAATGTTCTGGAAAAACTGGGATTATATCAAGTTGCCTCTGCACTAAAAGTGACTTTATTCATTTATAAAAAACAAAAAAACCATTGGAAGGATTGTGAATTCAAACATCTCATTCTTCGATAAACATGATTTGTTCATATTACAGGCTAAATATCACCCGTGTAAAAAAAGCTTAAAAAAAAAGCCTGTCTTGCTAGAAATATATTAGAGAATCGTCTTCTTTTAATTTTATGCTTTAGCTAAATCACTTTTAGTTGAAGGCCATTTTATATAATGCCTTTTAATTATTTTTCCCTCCTTTGCAGAGAAAAATAATATTTTCATGGCAAGTTTTTTTAATGCAACTTCCTAAAAAAAATTTTTATGATATACATGGATCTATTTTATGAAGAAATTTTGGTCTCACCTAAAGGAAAATATTTTATACTACTTGTGATGTAGAAACCAACCTTAAGAACAAAAGAAATTAAAAACATACACACTGACAGTAAATGTTTATGTAATACACAAAATAATGCAAATATGGGATGACTAAGAAACATTTATTTTGGAACATTTTTTTCCTGTCACATAATAAAATATTGCGCTATATTTTTACAATAAGATTATTTCAACACCATCAATTTCTGAAAATCGTGTCATGTTACATTAATGTTCATTTCATTGAATAAAAACAGCTATCCAAGCTTTTTGTGTTTTTTTTTATGTTTTTCGCTCGGTAACTTGAAATAAGAAACATTTTTATTGTTTCGATTTTGGTTATTACAACCATATACACCACGATGAGGCATCCTATTTTAATATAGAATAAATAAACAATTTTAACTAAAGTCTGGATAAAAAATCAATTATTGCTACCATATTACTATTCTTTCTGTCGATTGTCGAAGCATCAAGCTCAGTCGTGATGTCACAACCGCGTAGAGTCTGGGCTTTAACAACAAACTTTCGACTCGGACGTGAATACAGCAACGACATGTGATAGTGGGATTATGTTGCTAAGATTTGTACTTTTCGGTATCATTTGTTGCTTTTTATGTAGTTTAAGTATTTATAACTACTCTTATAGTATTTTTAGAGTGTTTAGTGGTGATTTTTATTATAAACATTGTGACCTCGGGATCCCTTTAATGCAAAATTTAGAAAAAAATTTAATTTCTAGGAATTATTGAATGCAGTTTTTGACCATATATTGGCATATTTCTAACCCAAATCTAAGGACTTCATAATTTTCAGATGATTTTAATCACTTGTTCCTAAATTAAGATATTTTTGGAAAAACTTAAAGTTTACCTTAAATTTTCACCTTAAGAAACTTGGAGAAAAAAATTTCACTTCCTATTTAAATAAGTCATTGAGTGAAGATATCACCATACTACTAACAGCAGCCCACAAACTTCATTTTAACGAGAAAACAGAAATTTACCATTACCTCATGGTTTACAACTTTGGCAGGATCTTGTGCTGTTCCTAAATATTAAGATCTTTATCGTCTGTAAAAAAAAAAAAAGAAAATTTTTTTTCAATTTTTCGGAGAAAAAAGAAGACCTAGTTACTAAAAATTTCAAGCTTGGAAATTTTTGGAGATTTCAGCCTTTTAACGAAAAAAACAACACTTAACTTTTGTTGTTCTTTTTTACAAAAAAATCATAGCTAGTGTATTCATCATATATTTAAAATTCAGAATTTATTTTAACACAATTAGGATTTATTTGCTTACAACATTAAAAATAATAGATTTTAACGAAATTCACGCTAAATAATGAATTTAAATTTATTTTTTAGGCTAAAATAGAACTTAAGATATTTTGCAGACAATCTCGGTCATAATATTAGATTCTTTTCGAAATTTTGCAGGAAATTTGAATCCTAACCACAAGTTAAAAGTTCTAAAATTAAGGCGTTAGCTGCAACGAGTCAAAACCTTTGACAGACGTTACCCAATTTGTTTGAACAAGAAAGTGGACATTTAGCATTACTTTATGAATTAAAAATTTGGGGAGAATAATGTCATTCTGAAATATTATGATCTTTAATGTGAATAATATGTCCCAAATAAATTTATGAAAAAGCTAACAAAAACAGCTTTTATATAATGTAAAATATTGTAGCAATAATTTCAGAAAAGACATATGAGCCGCTTTTATGTAAACATAAATACTCATAGGACCCTCATCAGCTTACCTGAAGATTCAATATTTAAAATTAGTAATTAGCCAATTGAATATGAATCCATAAATAATCTCTTTTCTAAGAGTTAATCCATTTCCAAATATCTGGACTAACAAACTTATTGTATTTGAGATAATAAAATTTAAAGACACAATA
Organism: Euphysa ruthae; assembly: GCA_035046665.1. NCBI lineage: Eukaryota > Metazoa > Cnidaria > Hydrozoa > Anthoathecata > Corymorphidae > Euphysa > Euphysa ruthae. The sequence continues at coordinate 8,615 of JAUZNK010076645.1, read as the reverse complement.
AAAAGATTTTTTACGAAAGACCATGTTATTTAAAAAGGAAACATAAATGCTGTTTATTCAGATGAAGGATGATATTCAGTTTATGTCATTTGTTGTAATAGGATCAGCAGACACATCCTTTGGAATATCTTCATTGATTTTTTTCGATAATGTAGCTTCTGTAGTTTCGTTTTTTGATGCTTCATCGAAATTCTCAACCAAGTCAGGAACATCATTATCCTCATCGTTTTCTGTGGGAAGGCGATTTTGTTGAGGTAGAAGTTCAGCGAGTTTTCGTAGGTTGGTTAAACCTTCAGCACCCAATTGACTTAGAATTCCAGGTAACATTTCAGTGAGTTGCTTGTGTTCGGCATTTCCAGTGATTGCAAAAGTGTTTGCAGCTAATGAAGCCTGCACCTTAGGGTTGTTGAAATGAATTACAGTTCCATCATCACGAATCATATTGACTTCCTCGATACCAGGTATGGTGTTCACAGAGAGCTTCTTCAAGGTACCTTGCAACTTTTTATCATCAGTGGTAGCTGTTTTATGTACAACCTTCTTCTTACGTCTCTGAGTTCCTTTCCCACCAATTCTGACCTCATTTTGCAGTTTCTTTAACTTTTCAGGATTCATTTTACTTTTATGTCTATGGATAAATATATGCAATTAATCATTTCACACAAAAAATAAATGATACAAAGCCTCGCATATAAATTTTTTGAACATAATCAAGGGGTGAGATTTATGGAGAACAAAATATCATTTTAATTGGAAATTTTACTATCTTTGTGATAAATTCTGCACTTTAGATAGGCCTGTGAACATTGCTTAATTTTCCAGTATGAGAGTTTATTAATATCTAAGTTTTAATCAGCAAAAAATTAAACAACAACAAAAAATGACATCTGCATCCAACTCTTGTCAAAATAAATTCATCCTTTCTTATGTAAATCAAGAGATGTTGATTCTGATAACGAAAATGATATACCAAATAACTTATTTGAGAACAGTCATGAGGAAGTGGACTCTTTTAATTTCTAAAGTCAGCCAGAACAAATCAACTAAATCCCTCCTCCAAACAAAAATCAATCAATGTCTCAGGATAGCGTCAAGATAACTGGATGCCTGAAGATGCAAAATTGATTCAATATATTAAAAAAATATAATATAAAAACTAAGTGAAGTTTCCACTATGCTCACAGCAATATACATTAGAAAAAGGGTTTGTACCTGGCTTTACAATCTTTAGCAAATATATATCTATGTAATACTTGTTAAATTTTATGATACTGGCAAAGAGTACCTTGCCATGTAGTACAAATCTTCAAATTTAAGAACTTTTACCTCAGAATTTTGGGGCCTGTGGAGAAAAAATTGCCATCATTATAAAAATTTTTTTGAATGAAATCTGTGTCCTTTTATTTTTCCAAGGTTCCCTCATTAATTTCCTTAAAGTCTTATACTTATAAACTTATGCCAGAATTTCAAAATGTGATACTTTTTGATATTTTTACTCTATTTTTTCTGTTGAGATGCTGATTATCAAACACCCCAAAAATAGTTTACAATGCAATTAATTTAATATTTATCAATTATTTATGTTTATTTGTGCTGTTTTAACTTGTTACCTTGAAAATGAAGCCTTTGAGGTGTTATTTTCGTAGTATCTTATAAATATAAATAATATCTTACTTTTGGGGACCTAGGGAGAGTCAAAATGGCCACCATTATGAAAAAATATTGGACAAAAAGTATCTTTGATCTATCATCTTTTCAGCGAATCCCCATTGACTTCCTAAGGACTTATACTAAAGAATGTTATTTTTCTGGTTTTTATAAAAAATAGTCAGTCTTGAGTTAATAAAACAGAAAACCTATAACCTGTCCTTAAGGAGCCTAAAGTAAAATAATAAAGAGTTCACAATACAATTTTCCAATGCATAGTTTTATTTGCATGGAATTAAATAGTTCTGCTCTTATACTTTCTGATAGAATTAAAATTTTTGTAAAGTCAAACTATATCTTTTCAAAAAAGCTATATCTTTGCATTAAATTAGAAAAATATTATAAACTATTAAAGAGAATAAAAATTCTGGAAATGGGCATTGTCGGTAACTCTTTATATTAAAAATGTCCGTATAATATAAAAAGCAGCCAAATATTCAGATATTTTGAGAAAGAAATCTGAAGCAACAAAACAATATCTCTTTCATAATAACAATTATAAAAAAAATTATAGATTTATAAAATTGAAATAGTGTAAGGTGTAAAAGTTAAGTCAGCAGTTTTTTTAATACCAAAAAAGTGTGTATTGAGATCTCCACCAAACCTTTATAAACACTTGGGTGGCACCATCAATGCAATTTTAAAATGGTTTGTCTTTTTATTTCTTTTTAGATGATAGACCAGCACCAGCATTAAATTTAAAGAAGATAATATCTCCATCTTCAACTACATAACCTTTTCCTTGTTGTTTGTATTTTCCAGCATTCTAAACAAACATTTTCCATGCTAGAATAAATATGACTCCAAGCCAGCTGTAATGACCAAAAGTAATTTAAAAAAAAAAAAAAAAAAAAACAAATAGAATAATGCTATTTTAAACAACAGAGCGTAGAATTATAAGAATATAATTAATATTTTTTTCCTAAACCATAACTCATTATTCCTAAAACCTTAAAACCAAACCCTAACTCTCTAAAAATCTAACTAACACTCTACTTTTTTCACTTATCAAGTGAGAGCAGCACTGAGATGGAGAGCAGCACTGAGATGGAGATAATTACAACAATTATAATTTTTCAACAAAGAAAAAATGTACCTTTACAGCCTGTTCACTACCCAAATCTTTAAAATCAGTAAACTTCTGAACCTGTAATTATAAAATGTACCTTTACAGCCTGTTCACTACCCAATTCTTTAAAATCAGTAAACTTCTGAACCTGTAATTATAAAATTAATTAATCTTTTAGTTGGATAATATAACTCTAGATATGCGATAATTTTAATATTCAAAATTGGAAACTTTTTAATAAATGATTACAACAATCATGACTCAAATTTTTAAAAATTTTTAAATAAATTTAAAAAAAAAAACCTCCAGTAGCTAAATAAGAAAAATACTAGGTTATTTTTTCTCATACATTTACATAATTCTTTGTGCTTTTATTAAAAAATGACAAAAATATACAAATTTTTTTTCAATGATTCAAAGTTTTTGCTGTTTATAACAAACTTTTATGCATATATTCAAATGTCTCAATTTGTGTTATAACTTACAGCTATATCAGTGCATCTTTCAAAGTATTATGCTTATAATGTATTATAATACTAAGATATAAACAAATAATCACTCTCTGCTACGAGGCAGATGTCTTTATGAAATTTTATGAAACAATGCATTTCTGGTTTGCTTTAATCCGCATCTTCGTAAAGTCAAATAAGACAGGGGTTGAACAATGTAAAAAAAAAAAAAAATATATATATATATATATATATATATATATTATATATAAAGTAAATTATAATTTTGAAAAATTATCATTATAATTAAAATATTACATACAACTAGAAAACTGTTTAAAAGATGTTAAAATACGTTGAAATTTCAAGATATTTTATTGTCAGAATTTACTGTTTCTTAGCAATTACAAAGTTTAGTTGAAATGATCAAGTGTTTGGTCCAGGTGTACTTACAGCTCCCATTCGAGCTTATGGTAAAGAAAACCATTGTCTCTAGGTGGGATCGAACTTGCAAACATTGGTGTCAGAGACCAAAGTCTTAACTGCTTGGCCAAACAAACTCTCTCTATTCTTATAATTCTCTCTGTTCAACAAATTTTACAAAAAAAAAAAAAAAAAAAAATATATGTTTGCTAAGTGGGATGTTGTTATTAATAACAACTTATTTGTAATGTTAGTTACGATAACAACTGTGGTACTGATAATAATAAAAACGACTTAATTAAAGAAAATAAATAAACTATCTTATAAAAATCTTATTTAGAAAGATTTGTTTGAGAGATTGATTAAATTAAACATGCCAACATCAAAATGATGGAAAAAAGCATTTAAAAAAAAAAATCAAATATACATGCCAACATTAAAGTGATGGAAAAAAACATTTAGAAAAAACTTTTTTTTTTCAGCTTGGGCTTACGTTGTCCATTGCTATATTAAATACAATTACTAAGCAGCCTCGACATTCGTTTTTACATCTTTATATCGCTAACTGATATTTAAAGTTATGATAAGAGTTGGTTGATATTTTTGCTGAATTCTATGAGTAAAATGTTAATCTTACAGCTAATAATTTAATAATCTGAAAAATACTATTCATTCTACTATTCATAATTTATTTTATTGCTCATAATGGTTTTAAGAAATTTACAAACAAATTGTTTCCAAGCATTGTTTACTCATTTTACTCATTGAAGAAACATTGACAAAATATTATACTTGCGCTTGCTCAATACTGGTGTTTGGTTAAATAATATAACAATTTTTTGAATTTCTGTTAACGTTATAATCTGCACTACGTCGCTACACTACACAGGAGGGCTCTTCCACTAATTTTTATATGAAAAATAGTAAAAATGGTTACTTTGCTAATAAAAAACGTGGCTTTAGTGGATTTTTGGAAAGAAGAAAATGAATAATGAAGGGTTTCAAAAATTTATCATGTTGGGCTGTGCTGGGAAGGGCAAGAAGGGAAAGTGGAAAAAAGTGGGGTGGGAGGGATCAAATAACCCATCACTTAGAAAATTCATATCGAACCCTAAAACTACAGTAAAAAATCCATTCTTTCATATTTATTTCTATTTATTAATTAAAACCACATTTTTAAACATATTAAAGTCGGTTTGTTGTAACTTATGCGTACAAAACATCGCACGCCAGTGCAAGGACTTGATCTGAAAATTATACCTGGTGTACGAAACTCCCAACGCCTTATTTTAAAGTAGTGTATGACCAACACCTACGTCAGCAGCGTAGAACAGGTGTACAGACGTACTACATAAGTACGCCTAAAATTTAATCTTTTTGGTATTTTTTATGTTTCAAGTGGCAAAATAAATTAAATTAATTGTTGTTTAATATTATGATTCTTTCATTACTATCAAATGTTGTTAGCAAAGGGTGACGTTTATCAGGGTTTGAATTAGCGGTTCGCTATTATCGAATCACTTTTAGATATTAGCGAATCAAAAAATATAAAATTGATTGAAATAGCGAATCAAGTTTTTGCAAGTTTTAATTTAACATTAACTTTGTAAATTTGTTTATTTACTTTCTTTTTTAACTGCCAACACAACGCTATGATGGAAATCATCTTTTTTTACATTTGATAAAGCTTTTTCTTCTCCCAAATCATTTTTAGCTTAAAGTTAACCTTCGTCTTCTTGGAACTTTTCGATAATTCTATTGTTCGAAAATGCTTCTTTTTTTTTAATGATCTTTTGCAGAGATTATCTTAATATATATAAATTGATACACGCGATACTCTTCTTGCTATTAATAAAAGAACTTTTTTTACTTCATTCTTAGCAAGAATTCCCCAAATAAAATCCCATGATGTTTAAAATTTATCATAAGGAAACAACAAAATTTATGTTAGTAAATTATTCTTTGTTCCAACTACTTGATCATCAATTTTTTGATATAACATCCACACACTTTTGAAGTGTCTTTTGTAGAATTAATTATTTTAATGAATACGTTATTTCACATAAATACAACGTTTTTAATCTGAAGATTATTTTATATTTGTGGTCTACCTGTCTCGTTACCTCGGATACACATTAAATATGTGTAATTATAAGTTAAACATAAAGTATTTAATCCTTAAGCGGTGTTATAATAATTATTTGATAGTTAAATTATTTTACCATATCACTTCCTCTTTATACTACTAGTTACGCAGACATCGCGTAAAGCTCGGGTGAATTAACTTTACCTGAGTGTTTAATAGCTTATGTGAAATTATTGCTGGAAAGAAAAAAATTAAATATATCAAATATATTTTTATATTTTTACAATTAATACATTTATATATTAAATATATTTAAATGGCCATTGAAGAGTAGATTCACTGCTATCTTCTACCTTTTTTACCACAATCAGTTTTAGAAATAAATATCATAGTTAAAACCCGCATGAGTAAATACAAATATTTTTTTGCAATATATTCCCTCATGACAAAAAATGGATACTATTATTTATTTTGTTTCTTTTAGTAATATACTATATTTTGATGTATACTTTACTGGCCCTCATTCACTGTATTTTTGGATATTTAATGCAAGTTATAATAAAAGGAATTAAAAAAAAAAAAGAAGCCTATTTCCAATAAAAAATAATCTTGTTTAGAAAGATATAAACTTCCCGTCATAAATATTTATATTTCAGTTGATCATTTAAGTAGGTTTTAAACACTGTCAGTATATAAACGTATTTGAATACCATTGAATAATCAACTCTTGTCCGCAGGTTTATCTTAAACTCGATTGTAAGTCTATTATTTATCTTTCCATCGCTGATTCTTTTATTTAAAATTACTGCTCATTTTTCAAAAGTATGACTTGTTTAAAAGTGCAGTGCAGAATAATTGGATTTCAAACCCATGATGAACAAAGACCAATAAATTTAAAACTATTATTTTATTATAAACGAGCTAAAATATGCATACATATCAAGTTGATGGAAAATAAAAAGAAGTAAAAAAAGATATATAATTTTGTTTTCAGTTTGGGCTTAAATTTTCCATTGTTATATTAAATTAAATACAATTACTTAGAAACCCTGACATTTGTTTTTTCACCTTTATTTTGCCAACTGATATTTAGTTATAAGAGTTGGTTGATATTTTGTTGCATATTATGAGTATGCGGTTAACCTTACAGCTGATGTTTTAATTTTCTGAAAAATATGTGTACTTATTCATTCCACTCTTAATTTATTTGTTTTTTGAGAAATTATTTGTTACTTGTTGTTTCAATTCGCTGGTTGGCAGAAATTTTTTTTGATAAAAATATTGGTTGATTAAAATATTGTTTTAAAGAAAATCTTGGTTGATTAAAATATTGTTTTGAAGAAATATATGCAACATTTGACAAAAAATATTTCGGCCATAGCAGACAAGCAAAAGTTAAGACTGAGAAATGCAGCATTTGAATTACAGCTCAGTACTGGTGGTTGGGGCTCACCATTTAAACGTCCCCCAGCTTGTTCTGCACAGCAATAAATAGTGAAACTATCTGAATCTATGTAATACACACTACAATACTTTTGTAAAAAAAGAGTGACATATACCATTTTCAGACTTGCGCAATCGGCTTTCGCGATATCCAAGTACTTGGAAGTTATAGCTACGACAACAGAACACCATGTTGCCGAGCGATAACGCTTGAGCCATTTATTTCACACGAGCTATTAACTACTCAGGAGGTTGTTTGCTTATGGCAAGGCCTGTTACATGAGTTAATTTTTTGTGGAAAGTTTTCTTGTAACGATTATACTAAAATATATAAATAGGAGGGGCATATATACAGCTTAAATATAATTTTATTCTATTGTTTTCACTAAATGAAAAACTGTTTTTTCATTTTTTATCAATCTATAAGTTACAGCATTCCTTAGGAAAAATAAACATACTTTTATCCTAACCATAACAACTCATTGCACGACAAAAAAACATGCATATAGATAAGATTATAAAAACTTATTTATAATCAACAAATAAATTTAATTTTAAAATATTTTCACAAAATAAAAATTTAACCTTTCAGTATTTCAAAGTAAAAATTACAGGCGTGTGACCTCTTAGTAAAATTTTAATACTGTAAAAGGTTTTTTACTAAAAATGGATAACTCAATTAAATATTTGTGTTTTTACTTTTTTTGTCACAAAGCATCAATCAGTATTGCTATACAGGTTCAAATATTTTGTTTATCAAGTAAATCACTTCAATGATCTGATTCTAAAAGCGTGATGAGTTTTACATTAATAATTCAATTCTACTAAAGCGTAATTATCTCTGGAATTATGTGTATACAAACAATATAACACAATTGGATCAAAAATAATGTTAACCAGCGGGAATTGTCCGAGGGCAATATTCTGAGAGAAAATTCTCCTGGAGCCGAATGTATCAACACGATATAATACAATTTTACAGCAATAGAGGTTTTAAGTTATTTTCTAAACTTTAGCATGATGATGCAGCTTGTAGTTTGCTTTACCGGATTACAAATTAGTTAGCTGCATGTTTCTACATAAGTTGGTCGAACATGCATATATGTTTTAAACAAACACACTTTTATGTTAAGAAAACAATATTGATTATTGGTATATATATATACATATAGATATATATTTTTTTTCTTACGTACGATTCAGACAAGCCAGGCATACAGGGCCCTGCACGCCTTAATTGATCATGATGTATGCGGGCACGGCCGTACGCCATTCATGACAAGGCCTGTAATTGCATCGAAAACAAGCTTCATAAAGATCGTGAAAATTAGATTTGATATATATTATAACTTTGAAGCTGAAGGTGGTTTAGGTGCCAAATGTTCCTTCTGAATAAGGTGAAAGTGAATTTGTAATCTTATTGATGTCAAAAGATATG
>JAUZNK010076634.1:0-13560 GCA_035046665.1 Euphysa ruthae | reverse complement strand
GATATATATATATATATAGATATATATACGTACACACACACGCACACACACACACACACACACACACACACACACACACACATGTTTTTCCCTTCAAATTTCAGTTAAGAATTTCTATATCTTCAATATCAGTTTAATAATTTAATTTGATAATTTAATAGTTTTATGTTCAAAGTGCGTAATTAAATATATGTCATTAAAATTAATTATTTGCTGATCTAACATTAAAAAGCTAACCCACCAACAAAATGGGTTTTGAAGCTTTCAACAGTTGCGGCTTAAAATCTCTATCTTAAGCAATTAAATCGGAAAAATTTTTAAAATTTGAGGCCTAGTGTGAGTTGGTGTGGCCTGTTGTGTGTTTATGTGACCTATTATGGGTTGTGTGACTTTTTGTGGGTTGTTGTGGCTTGGTATGGTTTGATCTAGCTTACTATGTGTTTGTGTGGCTTTGTTCGGTCTGGTGTGGGTTGGTGTGGCTTTTTTTAGCTATGTGTGGGTTGAAGTGGCTTTTTATGTGGTTTTTTGGCCTGGTGTGGGTTGTTCTGATCTATTATGGGTTGCTGCGGCTTTTTGTGTTATTGTGGTTTGGTGTAGTTTGGTGCGCAAAACGGTAAAACCAATTTTTGTCTTTATTTGTATTTTGTCCTTTCTCGGGTTGTAAATATAAAAATTAGTTATAAGTTTTTTTCTGGGTTATCACTTATTAATTTTTATCATCATGACATTTCTAAGGTAATCAGATATGACTTTTTTCGGGTCATCATTGATCACCTTATTCAGTTCATCATGAAACACCTTTTTCCGGTCATCGTAAATCACTTTATTTCGAGTTATCATGAATCACATTATGATGACTAGAGTTAATGACATTCTCTAAACATGATAAATTTGTGATTTTTGTTCTCGGGTCATCAAAAAAATTTTCGGTTTATATAGATTTGCTATTTTCATTATATGATATACTGAGCTTTTTAGAATATCATGTGATCTAAGTGAGTTGTAAAAACTTTGTTTTATGAAAAAACTTGTTGTTATAGTTATGATGGGATTTACTTTCGAATCTTTGTTGTTACAATGGAAGAATATTTTGGTGTTTTTCCTGAAAGAAAACCGTTAAATATGTTTTGAAGATTTAGGAGGTTCATAATAGCTGAATACAAGAAAATTTTTGAAATGTTAGATATCATTCAAGAAAAGTAGCCTGGTTGTAAATTGATCTTTTGCTAAGTATGATTTCTCAAACTTTTGAAACAATATAGCCTGCTACGAATATTGAGTTAACTAAATATTTCGAATGTTTTACAAATGTGTATTAAAACACGGTGTGGAATTTTAAAAGGCAACACTGACTTCAGAGAAATGCCAAATTGTTTTAAAGCTATACAACTATCTTTTTGTCAATGCTCAGAAGTAATGTGTTAAAAAGGCCACTGTATAAAAAACTAAACTCATCTTTTTTTTTTTTATGAAACACATATCAAAGTTATGAAGTTAGCAATTCAAAAAAACTTTTATTAAAATAAGAAAGTAAAGTCTTCAAAGAAAAACACGTTATATGTATATACAATAAATTTTGTAATAGTTTAGGTGACATAATTGCATCAATATTTACATGCCTAGCTTGTACTGGTTTGAATTATATTCGTAAATAATGGACCCTATCATTGTTTGCGATGAAAAATTACTGTTGGAAAAATATAAGGAAATCTAAAGAAATTTTAACATGGCCATCAAAATTGTCCAAATAGTAGTGACCACATAATTCGTCAAAAGTGACTTTACCAACAGATCCGATCATTATAAAGAAGTCTAATTTGGATATGAAACATATCAGACAACTTTTGTATAATTAAAAATTTAAAAAATATGATCCTAAAGCTTATTACCAGTAATATTTTCATGTAAAATTTCATTTTTTTTTTTATAACATGATATACAACAATCGACTTGTCTTGTAAGGTTTAAGAAATAACCTGTTAACTCACTCAGTTTGATGATCCTGAGGATTTGTGAAGCTATAAATACACGATTAAAATTTTAGAAAAATGTCCATTTAAACTCAAGATAATGCAGAACTTAAATATTATATAATTATAAATATTATGAAGTTTGGATACGGAGAGAAAGGTATTTTTAATAAAATTCAAATTCATAATCTCATATTGGGGTCTTGGGACTATTTAAGCGAAAATCCTATGCTGGGATTAATATAAAACTGTCATTATTACATATAAATATCGACTTGATAAGGACTATTAAACAGAATTTAACTAACTTTTTTTGATTAATTTTTGTAAATCGTTCAACACCTTGCAAATTCCATAGATTTAATTTTACGAGTTGGGCCACAATTTGCGTTTCAAATTATAGTTAAACGAAGATAATCTTTGGCCATATGGTTTCATACAGAAAATCCTTTTTTATAGTAGCAACCCCTTTTTTTTGCTTTTTTTGGTCTCATATAATCTTCAAATTTTATAAAACTATAGAAATTTTATATAATGACCAGGTCCTTACAATGAGGTGCAAACTATTTACAGAAATTCGCTTCTTTCTCATGTTTTTTAACTTTCTCAATTGATTTAATAAGCTTTTTGACTATTTCAATCACTCATTAGCGCCTGTTCTTTATTTTTTAGGTAATTGTGCCAGATTTATCATGAGCGAGCAAGTTCGGCAAATGTGAACGAGCAATATAGGTGTAAGTGGGTAGATATGGGAATTATACTAAGTATGAGGCATGAGCTGCTCACCCTCTATAGAACAAGAATAAAAACAGTGTGTTTATGGCAAATTAAGACACAAAATTTCTCTCTGATTCCATGGAATATAGTATAAGATAATTTCTCCAGTGATCTGAAGATTGAGGTTATAACTCAGGCTAAAGATTGACATAACAAAACAGCTCTGTGATCCCGAAAAATTAACATATGTTAGATATATTTCCTCAGTAGATGTATATAGCTAAATAATATAAATGTATATAGTTTAGCTAGCTGAGATAAGTCGAGAAGAGTTTTAGAATAATAATAATGCGACTCAGAATTTACGCAGATCCATACAATAACATATTCATCCCGCCTCTTTCAAAACGTGGTATTTGTAATATAATTTATTCTGAGTCAAATAATTCCTAATGTAGGTGACAGTGTATTCCTGCTTATTTTTAAACACGTTAAGTTTTGCAATGTGTTCTGAGTCCAATAAATTCCAATTATCTACCAACTATTATTTTAATAACCTATTTTCGACCCTTATGTCTCTTCTACCTTTAATTTTTCAAAATTTCCACATATACTCCATACAGTAGGATTACCTTAAGGTTTAAAATTATTTTTTGTGATCTTGCGAAACTTGAAAAGGTCGATTTCGTCCTTACAATTTTCACATCACCTTCGTATGTCACACCACTTTTGTATGTCGTACCACCTTCGTATGTCGGTCATTTAAATGTGTTTACAATACAATTCATGCAGATATAGTAATATTCTATAAAATTTTGCAGAAGGTCTATTTAATGGAGGCGTCGCATACACGGACACCCATTAGTGTTTTTTAAACACTAAATTTTTGTTCAAACGAATATTTATAAACAAATCGTTTGCACCTGCATCCTGGCAGTCAATTAAAAAAAAAAACTCAGCTCAACTGCTTAAGGCGTGAATCATTTTTTATTTCTAATGGCTTCTGATGAGAATCAAAAGTCTCTCGAAGCAAGGTCTCAATCTCTATTATTTCTTTATCACAGTATTTGAAATATGACTGATACTTATAAGACGAATTTCACCGTAAAGATATTGTCTTTAACCATATCAGTGGTATCTGATTCAATTTAAGTTTTAAACTAAGAATTGTTTCCAAGATGCTACACCTCACATTTTTAGAAATTGACATGTTTTAGGCATGATCACAAACTTCTTGATCTCAGAATGAGCATTTTGAAAGAACCGTTCATCTCATATAAGGTTTTATTCAAATCAAAATAATTTAGATTGATTTAAAGTAGATACGATTTAAAAAAAATTTTCATCATTTTCTGGATGAAGAGCAGATAGTAAATATCCCAGCTTACACACAGACTAGTGCACACTTAAATTGACTAAAAATGTTTATTTTACTTTCTTCCCAAAATTTTTACCTAATACTTCACCCAAAAATAGTTTTCGAAAACTTAAGTATAATTTTGTTCAAACTTGCTATAAAGTTACCAAACGACTTAAAAAAATCTATTTTGGAGCTTGGGGTCCAAAACATGTACTAATGTGATTTTTAAATCAAAATTGATATTTTTGTTGATTTCTGAAAAGTGGTATTATAAATTTTTTAATTTGTTATAAAGTTGTTTAAAATATGGAATCAATGGACCTCTTGGAGAACCAGTCAAAAATAAGTTTTTTGTTGACTTTTTTTCCTAATAGTTATGGCCATGTTATTCTTTTTTTCTAATATGCAAAAAGTCCTTTTAAAAAAAAAATTACATAAAGCCGGTTTGATGTTTCTTATATGGTTATATTTGTTTTCATCTCTCACCCGTGAAATCTAATTTTGACAAGTACTTCATCAAATAACGGGTACAAGGTATCTTTAGTTAAGAGATAACTGAAAAATGCTGAAACTGACATTTAGCTAACAATAAGTATTTTCCTTCAATGTTTTTATTTTCTCAAGTTTGTGATAAAACATGAATTGTAAAATGAATACAATATTTTAAATTTACCAATTTTTATTGATTAACTTTTTCCGTTCAAAAATTTAATATTATTAAAAATTTAATTTAGTCATTATTGAGTTAAAAACTTGTTGTTATTATTTTTTTTATAAATAGTTTTATTAGCAAGCGCTTTTTGTATAAGCACCCTTATTCGAAAAAGTTGGCTGTTATCGTAATAACCACATATAATATTTTATTGCTTTTTGATATATGTTATGCATATTTTTTGTAATGAACGCTAATTGTGTATCTATCAAGTATTATGTTAAATACTCACTTTTCTTATTTGTTTTTCTGAGTAGCGAATTTATAAGCAACTGTGTTGAAACCTCTCTGAGTGTTAAGCAACATAACAGCTACCAGTCAAAGCGAAAAAACACGTCACAAAAATTGCTGCTAAAACCAAATATTTGTCGCATGGTCGTTTTTTTAGTTAAAAACTCTTTCTCACCAATATTTATTTCAAAAAATTAGCAGTCAATTCTTATTTTGAGTTTGATTGATGCTCTGGTGCAAATCAAAAACTAAATTAGGAAATACCTAAGCAAACACTAGTATTAAAATTGTCGCATTTTTTAAGCAACATCAAAGCTGAAGCAGCAACTTTGGTTGCTTATAAGGAAGAAAATCTGTGTCAATTGCTTTATCATTAACGATAAAAAGTCTATTTGGCAGTAATACGAAAAACTCTCTGTAGTAAGGAAATTTTTTTTTGCTGGCCCGAATTTTGAGGCGAAATTGGTGCCTAAATTCGTGCTGAATCAGCAGAAAATTCGTGCTTATTTTTTCATATTTTCTCCAGCCTCCCCATTTCTTTAACAATAATATTTGAACATTAGTGAATAATTCAATCGAGACAACAGTTACCAAATCAAAACCAAATCACAATTAATTCCAATACTGTAGACAAAGAACTTTATTTAAACGTTAAACAAAAGAATCATCAACATTCCATTCGAATATAACCATGAATTGTTTTAATATATATAATTTTGTGTCTTTAAATTTAAATTCATTAAATTTAAATTAAAATTTTAAACAACATTGAACATGTTGCAATAAAATTATCGGCATCCACAAAATCCTGAACGAGGTGTTCTTGCATTTGCGCAACCACAACCATGGTTTGACATTTACTAGCTAAAAAAAATATTTTGAAGTGCTTTCGCTAATAATTCCAAGTATCATCTCACTGCTATTCCATGCAGATACACGATGAACAACTTTCTGAAGTGATAACTTATACACTAGTTAAATATATATATATAGTAAGATGTGTTACATCTTTCATGAAGGAAAACACTTATAAAATCAGAAATGCATTTTTAAATTGGTTACAAAGCAAAAAAAGGGTTTAAAATAGGAATCATTAAATACACGATCAATTAGTTATATCACTTTAAAGTGTATTTCAAAGTTAAGCAGTCAAAATCAGAGTTTACTCTTATCGTTTCAACCACATGCAGGGGGAGTTACTTTCATTGACTTGGGTAGAATTCACATCAACAGATCATTCGTTTCTATAATTGAAAGTTTAATCAAGTTCAGTAAATAGTCAAAATTTTTAGACGACTCACATTGTGTGCTCATAGACCTCTCATATACTTAAAATACTTTATTGTTATAATGTACCAATAATACACGTTTTTTATAAGCAGTATCTTTTGCCAGCACAGCTTCAGCTTTGCTTAGAATTTAGCTGTTCTCAAACATGAGTGTTGCTTAGGTGTTGCTTATACAAAAAAGGTTGTTGGCGTTTTGTAGCAAAGTTATAAAATTAAATTAATCCACGTGTTCTTTGCGTCTGCACGCACAAAGACAACTATGTCGTACTCTAACTATTACGTTTTCACCACAGTTTACACGTTTGCATGAAAATCACAAAGGAAAAGACAGCAGTTTCTGAAATCCCAATGTGAATGTGGAGAGCATCATCATAAATCTCATCAGTTTTATTTTTTCTTACCTGTTTGAAGGTTTTCTATTTTAGTGTTTTTAAGTAAAGTGAGAGTGAAGTAGTGTCTAGCATCAAGAAATTTTTTTAAGATAATTTCAAAAACAATCGCGGATTTTCGTTTAAATCAAATCGAATCCATCAGCAATTTGTGCTTGATTGCACAAAAACTCCATAAAAAAGGAAGCTAAGCTATCATTCGAGAAACTCATCGAAAGTTTCTACCTTCACATTGTCCTTAAAGTAAAAATCTACCAGAGTTATTAACATGTATTTTTACCTACTCCTTGTGGAAGTCCACAAGATGGCCACGCTCTCTATCGTTCTTTATCTTTCTAAATGGATTTTGGTTCCTTGCTAGGATTATTTATGAATGGAAAAATAAAATTAGGTTTCGTGTAAGAAAAGATGAAGTTTTAGTTGTTGAAATCAATGCAGCGTGGTAAATAGCCTCAAAAAATCTCAAAATAATTTGCTCATATCTAACAATATATTTTCAAAACCAGTTAATTTTAATTTACGCTATGTCAAAAAGTAAAATACTCTCAAGAAGTGTTCAGAATTTAGTAAAAGTCTGAAAAACTGTAAATTCCATTTAAGCAATACAGCATTTTTTTATTCTTATTTCGAAAAACAATTTAGCCCAAGTAAAACAACAATAACTACAACACAAAATGTTTTAGCGCCAAAAAATTTCTTATGAAATTTTTCGTTTTTGAAAACGAAAAATATTCCGACCAGACCATGTTTTAATCTAATAACAGAATTAGCAAAACTAGTGCTCAATTCAACGATAGAAGATACCAAATGGAGTCAGTCTTTATTGCAAGAAAAAGCATTCGGAAATCTTTGAAGCACTTCCTAAAGGTATTTAAAGATGTTTCGATTGTGTAAAACATGCTCAATAGTTACGGAAGTGAAAAAAAAAAAGTAAGAATAACCAAGTTTCATCAGCAGCATAGTGAAAAGAAGTTTCGAATTATTTACTATTTGGGCAAGAATTCCATTAATACAGAACAGCGGTATATTAAAATAAATAAGGAGTGTCATACTATTCTCCATGGATGAAAAAAATTTCCATTGTATGTAATTTGAATAAAATTCACAACACTTATTCTTATTTGAACAAAATTTATGACTTAACGATAAAGCACATTAATAAAAAAAAATGTAAATTCTGCAAATTATTTTTACAATATAATCGACGAAAATCAATGAATATGTGCCTAAAAACCAAAGCCATGTTTTTAAAAAAGTTTATGCCTCAAAGTGAACTATACCTTTTTATTTCATTATATCCAAAAACTAATGCATAATCAAAAAACCATATGACAAACTTTGGCTAGAAGCGTCACAATTTGCACATATGACTCGAAAATCATGGAATATCGTTATCTATAGGTTTTGAAACCATTTAAAAATGCTTTTGATTCGACTACGAAGCAACGGCCGTCATCTTACCGTTTTCAAAGACATCCTGTAATCAAAATTTCTAACCTAAATAGTTACTGGAATAAACAACAGGAATTTTATGAATGAGAAAATAATTTCCAAAGCAAAATAAAGAATTAAATTTAGAAACGGATCAAAAGTTTCAAATTTTATTTGTTGTGTTCTAAGATCAGGACCGGCAACTTTTTTCAAAATATCTTGCATATGAATTAGTGGGTTGCTAAACTAAAGCAAAATAAAATGACATAAACTGAAATGGTATATATATAACACTCGTGTACTTGCTTTTATTTTTATTTTATTTTAAAATTTACTGGGAAGTTTAAATACGCAGAGAATGCTTTTTTTCATACAAAAAGAATTTTTGTTCAAACTAATGAATAAGAATGTGGTTTTACTGTAACCATGTTTTGAGTATGTGCATCGATAAATAAATATTTTATGCTCTATTCAATAATTTGATTTCTCTGAAAATCATTGTCAGCTTCAAAGGCAAAAATTTCCTTTGAATGTATAGCTTA
This sequence comes from Euphysa ruthae, assembly GCA_035046665.1. Classification (NCBI taxonomy): domain Eukaryota; kingdom Metazoa; phylum Cnidaria; class Hydrozoa; order Anthoathecata; family Corymorphidae; genus Euphysa; species Euphysa ruthae. Next base: position 4,919 of record JAUZNK010076634.1, on the reverse strand, counting down.
AACCATGAAAAGATTCACCTCTAATTCACCTTCAACTACATTCATTTGCATATATTCTTAGATATATTTTTCTGGATTTATTTTGTATTTACGAGACATGACTATAAAATGTTTTCACAAATAAAGAGTTGAGAATGACTGTTATATATTTCGTAACTTTAATTCTCTATGTAATTGGTGATCGTCATAATGTGTCAACCAAAAATGTAAGTCTAAAATTAGCATATATATATGGTTCAACAAAGAAAATATTATAAAAATGTTATGATATTGCGTAAGTGCTAGATAATTTTGGCGAGTTTTCATATCTTTTTGGCAATTTTTAGCCTTGTGAAAGTTAAAAAAATTGGTTGGATCCATTTAGGTTTTTTTTCTTTACCTTCAATCGACATCAGCCTAGTTCCTGACTTCTCTAAATTTTCTTAATTTTCAGGCAATCTTAGCCTTTTTGTTTTCGGAAAGTTTTATCTCTTAAAAAACAGTGCGTCCATCTTTCCAAATATATTTAAAAAAAAAATTCTTTGCAGATATAATTTCATTAAATCTTGAGACTAAACTATATAACTGTTACTAATGTCAAAAGACATATGAGAAAATTCATTTAGAAAGTAGAAATATTTTTATGCATTGAAAAATTTAGCAATGAAAAAAATAATGAAGTTATATATGGAGGAATAATACATCATAGCCGCTATGAGAATTAGATAATTACCACATGGTTTCAGTTTAGTGTAATGTGCCAACTATGGCTAACTAGCTCGTTTTAAAAGAAACCTTAAGAAAAGCAAAAAGAAATTTTTAGGATTCCATTATTCGATTATTTTAACGCTTCAATAGATCGATTTTATTTTGTATTTTGTGAAACTATTGTTCATTTGTACTTGATCTGAGCCAATAAATTTTGATTGCAGATTCGATGACTTTGAAGCATGCAGTTTGACATGTAAATGCCAAATTGAGAAAGTCAATTGAAAGTATTCACTTTTTATTTATACCAGATTAAAAATATGACATTTTCAAAAAATATTCCTATGATCAGGTTTAAAAGGGTACAAACCTTAAAACGTACAAGTATGAAAGTGGAATTTGAATTATGTGTGGAAATTTTTTAGAAAAAGTAAGTTTATAGTAGAGCATAGTACTTTACGAGATAAAAGAGGGGAAAACAGCCATAATATTTGAATAAAAGTTTTGAATTGTAATTCGGATAAATTTATTTATTCAATGTAATGACTTGAAAAAATCGATAATGACTTGCAAAAATCGATATGTCACGATAGTGACATTTAATAAATTCTTAGAACTAATGGACGTTAAACCGGCAATGATGGCGACGGTAATAAAACATTTCATCGACTCTGATCGATTCATAATATATGATAGTTAAAATCGATTCATAATATATGATAGATAAATTTTATTAGATTCTAAAGATTCGCTCTGTTTAGAAATTTGATATCATATTGTTTTCATCCACTTTCATTTATTTGTTTTTTGATCCATATTTTGTGGTAAAATGGTAGGATTAAAACGCTGTCAACAAAGTCCCCACCGGGATAATTAGTTCTCTCATTCTTGCATGTTTACATCTTGATATTCTTTTACTGGAATGTAATTTCAGTTTTCATATTAAAATCTGGTTAAATCACAAGATATAGTTTAATTTCTTACAAGTGAACAAAATCGATACTGTCAGAAAATGCTGATCACTTACTGGGTAGTGGTTATGATGAGTTAATGACGTTGAAAATATCTTTCTAACATTCCATTGGATATTCTATACCTGTTTCTACAGTTTACTTGCTTGAGTGCAACCAGAAATCGCATTATTCTTCTATGAAGCAAAAGATAAGTTGGTTTGCCGTGATGATGAAGCTAAGTACCCAAGAATACCTTTCTTTGAAATGGCATAGTTTAGTACAGCAATAATACTTAGATACTCAAACTCATTAATTCATCCATATATGCCTACAATCATGATGGCTGTAAACTTTTTTTCGAGTCTTATAATTTTTTTTTATAAGCTATTATATAAAAGTAGTTACAAAACCCCTCCCCTCCAACTTCAAATATAGCTTCTTGCATTAATGACGTCACGCGAAAATAAAAAAACCGCCCATATCGTGCAACTCTCATTTTACGTGAAACCCCACCACTTGGGCGTCAGACTGAATGCAAATTTCTATTGCTTTATATATTAGATTATAAATCGTTTTCATTTAGTAAAAACTAGCATTATAACTTCTAATAAAATACAGGCATAAAGCCACACTTGTTTAAAATGTATCATAAAGTAAGCCAACTTGATAAAAATTTAAAATCTTATAAGAATATTTATAGATAAATCATAAATTTTTATTTTTTTGCTTACATTATTACAATTGTAATTATATCTAATACCATTTTTTAAAACGCGCTATCTACAGGGGATATGCTTATTAGTGGGTTAGGAAATTGGAAATAATTTTATTGGGAGCTCTTGTTAAATAGTACGCTTGAATAACGGTGGGCGCTTATTTGAAAGTTTGATAAACAGCTATCACAACCACCGCTACTTAAATCGGTCTTTGAAGAAAAGAAAAAGCGGTTATCTATACAACCTATAAATAAAATGCATACTCTGTTACTTCAGAGTCGATTATTGCCATTTTATTTGAATAATTGCCTTTCTTTTCTCCACCCCTGATACAATATACATTTATACTAACATACCTACACCCATCATACTATATACTTTTATGCTAACATGCCTACACCCATCATATATACATTTATGCTAACATACCTACACCCATCATATGATATGCATTTATATAATTTGCTCTGATATATATTAGTCATTGCTTTAAAATAAAACACATAATAGTCATATTTTCAAGGTATATGATGGGATCTAAGTAAAGATGACTTTCAAGGAAAGTGTGTACATGGTTTGACCTAAAAAGACAATGATATATAATTTTTTAAAAGTTAATTGTTTAAAGAATTCCGGTTGGCACAAAACTTCATGCTGTTTGCTCCAAGAGTTTCTATATTCTTTACAACTCGAACTTGAAAGGCTATTGAAGACTCTAAAATATTACAAAAAATATTCCATTGATTTACGTTCTTCTTCTATAGCTTTTTGGTGCTTCGATAAATAAAGGCCGTCATGCTGCTGAAAAAATTCAACAAAGTTTTGATTTCAAAGATATTCCCAACTTCATGGATAATATTGACAGTATGCACAGGAGTACTTAATAACAATAAAAACTCCTTAATTTTAGCAGTAATTAAAGAAAAATGTTGTTTATAATGCTATGGTTATCTAATTGCGATCATTATTGTTTTCCCCAGTTCATTTGCAATAATTTTTTTTTCTCATAAATATTTTTATATAGCTTTTTCGATAGATGATGTATATTTACTCGTAGACCAAGGAAATACCATAGATTTTTCTTAAAGTGTGGACCAATAAGCATCTGAAAATTATGCTCTATAACAAGGCATAATGTAATCCTAATTGATTTAAGCAGTCATAGGAAAGATATCAACTGACTGTTCTTTTTTTGGATTCAGCAAACCGATGAATTTCTAAAAACGTGGGTGATATCTCATATCACCAATGAAATCCTCAGTATCATCTATATAATTATTGGCTTGTGACATCTCCTGCTGTGTTCTGTTGAACATGTTCCGCATCGCAACTGAAAATACTAGGTTTGCTGGTGGTGTGTTTTCAGAACCTTCTAATTTAGATACTTTCAAAATAATCGAACAGTTCATCATCTTTTACTAAATAGTCATTTTGTATATGATCACCTAACTGTTCGAAAATACTTATGACTTTATCCGGGACAAAAATATTAAAACAGGGATTTTTATGTAAAGAGCGAACTCTGGATTATTATTGTATTGTTGCTGATGTCTTAAAGACCAAATTTTTTTTACAGATGTTTGATTGGTCTATTACGAAAATTATCAGACTATTTCGATGGCCAGAACCACTATCAAGCAACAAAAGCCTTTCACCTGTTAACAGTTGTTAAAACTGCATTGACAGATCCAGAATTTCTGCTCTTGTAATTATATAATTGTTATTCTGGGGTTGATTTTTTTTTCGTTGGTTTTGTATTGTTCGTTAATATGATGAACTCTATGTAAATTAACAACCACCGCACCTGAAGTTGTTGCTTGTTTTTTTGTGACAATGGCCTGTGGGTTTCCGTGAGAAGTTTAGATTTGTACTTTTATGCTGCTATTAATATTGACTTGTGAGGTAGGGTGTGTGTCTGTTCATTTACCTTTCCTACAATTAAGTCATCAGCATCCATTTTAATTTTTGCTTAACATTGCCCTTTCCTTTTAAATTCGTATCCGTTACATCTTGTTTCATTTGCAAGATTTTTTTGGAAAATTTAGATGAGGCTATTGTGTATTATCTTTTGTTTTCCTTATTATGATTTTTTTTATAGATGCATAATATAATATATGACATGATAAATAAGATATAATTTATTATAATATAACATAAAATAACATAATGTAATATAATATGAAATAATATAATATCATATGGTATTATATATAATATAACATAATTAATATATTATAATATACATTATAATATAATATAAAATATAATATTGTATAATATAATTTTACCATGGCCTGGTCTGCTATACCACGCATTTCTCAATTTTTTGTATAAGGCGAACACGCAGTCTGGTCACGTAATCAAAGTGAATTCAAAACAACCCGGAACAAATCACAGCGATAATAATTTTTAAGAGTTCTGCTTTGTAATGTTTACCACAACTTGCTGCTCCACACATTTGACGTTATTTGGTAATGAATCATTAAAGGGCCTCAATGATAAGCTTGTATACGTCTGCGTGTGCGTGTGCGGGTGCGGGTGTGGGTGCGGGTGCGTTTGTGTG
>JAUZNK010076623.1:0-13561 GCA_035046665.1 Euphysa ruthae | reverse complement strand
TATATTGGGTTGTGATAATATAAAATGAAATAAAACTGCGTTTTTTGTACTGACTAGTTCCGATTTTCGACTAGTTATGTCTTTATCAAAGTATAATAATATAAATATATATAGCAGGGAACCGAGCCTGCTAAATTTGTTTGCGTTTCAGTTTTAACTGGAACATTTACTAGTTTTTTATTACATAATTATTTCTATTATTTATTACTTATTATTATTTATTATTTATTATTATTTATTTCTATTCTTTTTAGTCTTTTGGTTTAAAATTTGTGGGAAATTATATTCTCAGGAAAACATACCTTTGGTTTTCTTAGAGACTCTTTGTAATTGTGACAACAAGCTTTGATTTCTATTATTGATTATTGACTTCTATTATTATCTTCTCTTTTTTTTTCTATTATTATTTCTATTACCATTATTACAAATTTGATTTTTTGATAACATATGAAAGCTTAATCACAAATAAATTTAAAGTTGATTCCTCAGTTTGAGCATTTTTTTGCAAAATATACCAAAAAGTTTCAAGTAATGAAAACTCCGTAAATTTTACTAAGGTTTTGCTAAGCAGACGTTTTGGTTGAACAATAAACTCTCCTTTTTGTTAGCCAAAAATAGCGGCAGCCGGTTTTATTGTAATATGAAAAATTTCTATATATAAAGGTCCTCTCAGACAGAAAACATTAGCTATATCCAAACAAACGTAATAAAATGTGAAAAAAGTATTAGATCTAATTAAGTTTAACATGGTCTAAATAATTATATTCCGCGAGAATGGAAGATTTAAACCAGAACTATAAAAAAACTAATCCAAGGCAACATCCTAAACGGTTTTTCTTTGTACCTAAAAAACCAAGAAATCAACCAGATCAAGTAATGACGAGTTTGGCTCACTCGAAGTTTTTGCGCTAACATCGATAATATTCCGGATGAAAATGATTTTAAAACGAAATGGAGAATAGCCAAAAAAAATTAAGTTAAGTCTTATAATAAATCGGAGTTTAATGGAAGTTTTGATAACTCCACCTAATAACCTTTTATGAAAAATCTTAAAATGGATTGTACTGGGATCGCAAACTTCTGTATTTGACAACAACGAGCGAGCATGAGCGAATATGAGGTCAAAAGAACTTATTTAAACGTCATCTCAACTTTTGTGACAAAACCTTAAAACTAATTGGCAGACTAGCTATCATCTTCAAAAAAAATTCCTGCAATATATTCTAAAATGGAAGACTCTTTGAATGTAGCATCAGGGTTACATGTTATCCACATAACTCGAGTGTAAGAAGATGATTCAATTTCTGCCTTGAACAATAGCTCGAACTAAGAAAAAGTTGGTCGAATAAAAATGACATCCTATATACAACATTAGAAAAAATATACAAATTGGTGACGTATTTATTCCTTCCTTGTTGTCTAAAGATCACCCGTGTATTTTGCCATCGATAACACAGACTTGTAAATTGATTAACCGGATTGGAGGAACAAATTTCGTGGAGCTGCTACGGTTGTTTACCAATGAAAGATTGCTATGGTGGTGAGTGGCATGCTCCAAAAACAGTACATTGTATTGTACTTGCATGGTCTTGGTATTATATGTTATTTGCATTTAGCGACCTCTGCTTGACCTACAACGTGGAAACGAATCTTTGAAAATGCTTGTAAACATTTATGAGCCAGTTAAAAAAAAAACCTGTTTAAACTACTTACAATAGGTTGAAAACAATATCAATGAGAAACGGAAACACAATGCAGCATGGTTGCTGCTGAAAACGATTTCTTCCACTGCAAAAAATTAGGTGTTTACCAGTTTCTAAAATTAGGTAACATTGTATTTCCAAACTTGAGGTTTCAAAATATTGGGAAAAACCATGTTTTCTAATAGGTAAACCTCGTAAACTAGAAGGTTGTTTTTTTTTTTTTTTTTTTTTTTAATTTTCTAGTAAACCTCATATTTGCTAATATTTAAACCTGGAAAACAGGAAATATTCTGTTTTTCTTTAAACTAAGACAACACGGTGTTTCTTATTTTCTAGTAAACCTTATATTTCCTGATAGGTAAATCTGGTAAACCTGAAGTTTTCTTTTTTATAAACTTACTTTCGAAAATACGGTGTTTCTTATTTACTAGTAGATATGATACTTGTTCTAATTGTTTTGTACAGGCATGCGCTTTTTAGCGGAGAATTTATTCTGTGTGTTACAGGTATGCGCTTTTTAGCGGAGAATTGATTCTGTGTGTTACAGGCATGCGCTTTTTAGCGGAGAATTGATTCTGTGTGCTACAGGTATGCGCTTTTTAGCGGAGAATTGATTCTGTGTGTTAAAAGTCTTATGAAAATCTATAAATTTCGGCAAAATTTTTCACTTGATTAATCAGTAATTGGTATTCATATAAAATCAGATATTGAGTCCAAAAAATATTTTTGTAACGGTTTGAGAAAAATACAGGCAGATAATCCGAAAGGAAGCAATAGTTAACATGAAGCTCGAAACTAGAAGGAATAAAAATTAACTTAAATGGTTTTATTCACCAATGCATGACTAATTCTCAACAGTTTAGAAGATACATATTTAAGATGGTTTATTTTAAGAAAAAAGTTTTCGTTTTCTGAAAAAAACAAACAACTAATGGTACTGTATTAACTTCACTTATCTCTTTTTACAAAGTGAATAATCCACTATGAAATCTATAAAATAGTACAAACAATAAAGATAATGGAAAATCACAATAACGACATAGCAATTTATATAAACCATAAATTAGTCCATATAGTGTAATATTTAACCAATTTTTCCAAAAACTTGACCTTAAAAGTGGCTGTAAAAAAGCTAACTTTAAAAGCGGTGATAATATGCAACTTAGAATAAATTAAAATGGTGCAGAACCCCACACAGTGCATCACTCAGGGTGATCAGGAAAGGCACTGACCATACGCAAAATACGAAAAAATGATAAAATAACACTGATTATTGAGCCAAAGCACATTAAGATATTTTCAAAACGATGATAAACATATGCATATGCAAAAGTTTATTTAGCTTTCAGCTAATCATTCAAAATGGTATATCGCTGCTGCAAGCTATTTTAAGAAGTATAGCTTTAGGGTTGGGTTTTAGGGTACGGTTATACTGTTACCCTTCATCTAGTGAAATAGGTTTAGGGTACGAAACGACTGACATAGCCCTCATATTGGTAATATCGTTCATTTACAAAAAATTTTTTTTCATTTTTACCGTTTCCGTAAAGTGCACAAGCGCTAGCTTGCAGCAAACTCAGTATATAAATCAACGTGCTGATCATTATGAAGAACATCTGTTAATTAACTATGATTATAATTCCTTTATAATTGTGTGATAGTTCATCACACGCATGTGGCTATTTCGTGTGTTAATACAACAAACTTGTATACTTTTGTGTCGTATTCATATAACGTATCCCTATCTGAGAGAGACGGATGTTTTTTTGACTTCATTTTAAGTTCATGTATTTTTATTCTGTTTACCAGTCTATTATATTTCTGAGTAATATTTCTCTGCATTCTTTTCACTTGTTCTTCTCAGCTCCTTCATAAATTTATTATTCAGAAGAACAGAGACAATAGCAAGATTGCTATTATTTTGAGTCGGAGTTGGCACTGTGGCAGCACTTTTAGCTACAGGACGAAAGTTCACGAGTTTGACTCCCACCTCTGGTGGAAATTTACTTTCCGTGTTATCCCTCAACAAAGCTCATTGCGTAATGCAACACTAGCTCAATTTGGTCGGGTTGTTTGGTTGAGCAAATTTAGTAGGCGCAAATGGGTGCTATAAGTACTTTATTAGCATCCACGTAGGACCTTCTGGAAATATTGTCTCGGCAATTTGTCGGTACCCACGTTAAATATAACACTCTCATTCATTCTCTCAGTATGTTATCAAAAGTGCGCTATTATATCGATAAATCTACTTTCAGAAATTTATGTTTTTATATTTTATTACATTCCACTTTAACTTTTAACTACTTCTGTCAGATTTGGGTTCAAACAGATATCCCTCAAGTTTTTATATTACTCTCTTTTCAACGGTCTTCTGTGAAGGTCGTGAAATTTCAACCTTTCATATCCGAAACGATTAATACATATACTCATCTATGTAATTCTGTACTTCATTCTTCAATTAAAATTTTTAATAATTTGCCTGTTTTTAACTTTATCACTGAAAACTTTCCTTTGCGGAACTTTTTCAAGAAATCTGATAAATCTCACATACATGAAACACGGCGCACTGTTAAAGGAAAGGTTGCCGTTTTTCCTTTCAAAAGCAAAAAATATGGTCAGTTCTCAATTAAAATTCAATTTATTGGTGAATGGAACAGGTCACTTGATGCTACTAACAATGTCATTCTTATCAAGTACCTTCATATGCATTATATTCGATCAATTTTTTATCTCAATAGACGTGAATTTAAAAAATTAGGAATAACAATTATTCTTAGATTTACATTTTAATATTCGTAAATCATTTTTGAGCATTAATATGCAAATCAAAATTTTGCATCAGTTTTGTTTTTTTCTCCTTGATAGTTGTTATTCAGAAATATTATTTTACTTGTTTATTTGTGTCTGTGCGTGTGTGCATGTTTTTTAAGCCTCTGTGTAAGTTTTTCAGTTTCTTCGTATGGAAACGAGTTAAATGTTGTTTTTATAGTATAAAAAATTTGTAAAAATAATTACTGGTATTTATTTTGGTGTCACTCCTTTGCTCAGCTTTAGGCTATCGAGTGTCTCCAGCCAATATTAATGGTAAATGATGTTGTTTGATTTGGTGAGAAAAGCTTTTCTTTCTATTTTTACTACAAGGAATGTCAGGAAATACTTTCACTGGCTACTTTAGCAGAAAAGAATTTTTTTTTTAAATGAAAATTTTGAAATATTCAGTGAGTAATTAATGGTTTTTTAAACGTCTTTTTCTGTTGCAAGGTACTTTTACTTGTATTAGATATTTATACTGTTTTTATTGCGGCATATAGTTCCCCCACATTTTTTTTTTTTTATATTTTAAAAATTTGCTCGAACTTATGACATTATTATTTTAGGAGATTCTTATATAATTTTTGAGGGAATGGTGTAAAAAATCTAACCAATTGCTTCTGTTGATCTACATTATCTTTCAAGAATGTGCTCAATTAAATTCAAAGCAGTAGCGGTTAATGGTCTATGAGTATTTTTGTAAATAGGCGAAAACTGTTACGCACACAGGAGCGATCTAGGATTGAAACCACATCTCACAACCATATGATATAGTCCGAGAAAGAGGAGTATGATGAAAATAGCAAGCGTGGTTTTGCACGACCAGGGAGAAGAGAAAGATTTCGGACATTTGGATGGAAAGTTTGAAAAACTGCAATCAAAGAGAAGGAGAGAGTAGACAATGCGTCGGTACATAGGTCAGGACCTTTCTAAAGAAAAATCTGCTCCAGGGCTAGATGAAGAAACTGCATTCTAAATTTTATAGTGTTTTCATTTTCAGCTAAAAAAGTACACATTATTTTCTTAGCATTAACAAAGTTGCGTTTTCTATCTAACGTTTTTCTTAAAAATGTATAGTGTTTATAGTAATTAGATTTACTGATAATTTTGCCATGTTATTTAGAAGTAACATGGAATTTACTGGAGTTTCCATTCTAGAATTCTGTAGAAAACTCAAAGTTTCGTTGTACTTGATAAATAGGAAATTCCAAGTCTTAGAGATGGTAAACATTGAAGTACTTTAAGATTCCCAAGATACGTTAAAGCAGTGAACAATAAGTATCATTTACATAAATGCAATATCATGCACAACAAAATTTTTTTAAAGCGTAATTTCTCAGTTATTAATCTAGTTCGTTAATTCTGTTTCGGCTTTTTTTAATAGATGTGTATTATACTTCAGTATAAATAGAAAAAATAAATTACAGAAGTATTTTAAAATTTCACAGCAAAACAAAAGACTCCAAACAATAGGGTTCTGGGAGTAGCTGTGGTGCTTGTTCATTCTATGGATGATGGGCTGGATTTGAAATATGTATGAAATAATATACATCAAAATCACTTTGGTTTTCCTTTTTATCCAAAAAATAACTCGTAATAAAAATATTTTTTTACAGTTTTAAGGTCAGTACTATCTATACCAATAACCTAAACAATTTCTGTTAACTGACAACTGTGTCGTGTGCAAGCTGTACACAAATTTATTATAAAATAAATCCACAAAACCTTGCTGAAAAAAATTTTCACGTAACTTTGTAGCAAACGTCCATGTTAACTTTATGAAGCAGTGTGTCTACCGTATCGAGTTTTACTTGCTGGGCATCTTCTATCACATGTTCTCTACCATCCTCCCATGCTACTGGAACCTCACAATTCATATCTGTGTAAGCTAGTATGTTAAATGAGCCTAGAACAAGGATAAAAAACAAAATTTCAATAAAATTGCTGGCACTAGTCATAATTAAATCATAAAGACGTTAATTTTGATGAAAAAGAGTGGGACCTCGCACATACACACACAAAAAAAAAATTGGCTTTCTCTGAAATTCTGAGAAAGTAGATTGAATACATATTTCTTTCGAAGTTTACTGTCTAACATTTAAGCTTTTGCAGGTCCAAAATTATACGTATACAAAAATTTTTTTTTTATTTCTTTTTTATTGATAGTGAATAAATACTTACTTACTTAAATATATAAACATATAATATATATATATATATTCATCATTATCACGAGATTTAATGCAAATATTTTGTTTATTGCTTTGAGGTGAAGCGGCTTCAAGATTCTTTTCTTCCTTCTATTTTTTCAAAATTATGGGTGTATCCCTCGTTTGCCCTAAAAGTGGTGTAGACCTGCGAGATTTCATTTTTTCAGACCACAGTGGAGTAGTCTTGCCTTATCAACAACTGGTCAACAGATCTAATAAGAACGAAATAGCTATATAGTACTAGACTGACTTAACCCCAGAACTATTAAGTTAAGCACCTAAGGATTTTGTCTTTTTTTTTTTTTGCCGTTATAAATAATTGTGACGATAGTATAAAAGTTGAACAGGACCAACTAAAATAACTTATTTTAATAAAATCAAAACTCAGAAATATGTTATTCTTGGAGATAACCAAATAGGTAAGAATTTTGAATTTGCACTTTCTACGTCGAAGAGTAAACCTATTCACTTACAGTTTTCTTGCAGTATAGGAAGGATTGTAGAAGAAGAAATAACTTGTCGCAGTACTACACGCATCTCATTCTGTATCTCTTTCAGAGGCTTCTTTGATGTCGATTCCCTTATTAAGAAATAAAAAAAATTAAACATGAATTTTATCGATTACATTAATAAAATTAGCTAACTGAAAAAAAAATTACACCAATTTAAAAAACTGAAGGGTGGTTAAATACTGTCATAATCCTATCTCATAACAGTAACTACTGCCGTAATAAAAACTTGTCTTTCCAGGTTTATATGTCATTCATTAAAAATTCTGTTTATTACTAGTATTATATTATTATTATTTCAAGCACTGGCCGTCATGATATACAAAATTTGTGAGCGGAATTAGAAATTATCGCACATTTAAAGCGATAAGGATTAACGGACCTTTGAGGATGAAGCAACATTTGTGAAATATTTTATGCAGAATAGACTTAGTTTTTTTTTTGAAATTTAGAGATAAACAAATTTATGACCTTGGGTATATTCACTTTCTAAAATTTATATTTTACGTGGATTTTAGTGGTGGGAAAGTCTCTGTAAGGCTGGGTTTAGGGGGATGGATGGTAACAAGTGATAATTAAGTAGCAGATTTCTCCTTCCTTTGGAAGCAACATTATGCAGTTTATTAACTTCATTAATTACCAATAGATGAATATTACAACTGGAGGGTGAATATTACAACTGGAGGGTGAATATTACAACTGGAGGGTGAATATTACACCTGGAGGGTGAATATTACAACTGGAGTGTGAGTATTACAACTGGAGGTTGAAAATTACAAATGGAACTTTTCAAAATATTGCAAAATCTTTATAGACTATAGATTTATGTATAAAAAAAATTGGTACTTTAAAAGACTACAAAATAAACATTCATGGTGTTGCGATTCCTGAACCAAATGAATTAGGAAAATAAATTATTGGTGAAATGTGTGTTGCAGTAGCTGGTTCTGTTAAACTACAATTCGGGCGAGAGTATGGTTTTTCTGATGGAAAAAAGCCAAGAGCTACAGATAAATTATAAAGAGATAAATTACAATGATCTTATTGGATTGCCAACAAGCCATCTTGTGGCTGAAAGAGTTTTTTGAAATTTGAATGATTGGCCTGAGTTGCAAAGTGTCAATAGAAAAGGATATTTGTGATAGTACCACCAATACAAGCAATCCATGAAACTAACAGATCAAAGATCAAAAACTGAAATTAGAAGAAAGAATAAAGTTGAAATTAACAAAGTAGAAAAAAAGCAAAAAGATTACAATTTGAGGGCTGCAAAAAAAAAAAAGGGTGGTCCATGTACAACCGTTAGTAAATACCATGCCACAATGAAAAACATTCATATATTGACAATATCATAGTAAAAAAACTGAAATGGCATATTTGGAACACACCCACAGAACCGATAAGATTTCAAAATCTGAATTATACGGCATAATTGGTATCAAACATGATGAGAAGTTAAAAAATCTAATACTTCTGTTAGACGATGAAAATCAGTTGTTAATCTGCCAATAAATAAGAAAGTTATGACCAAGTTTTATAGAAAGAAATGGCAGAACAGATGGGCTTATCCCGTAAAAGAGGATGTAGGTTGCTACTTTTATAAGAAATGTGCTTATTCTGGTATCTTTTGCAGCATTAAAACTAGTTTAACAGATTATTCTATCAATGGTTACACAAATCTTTCCAAAAATATTTTGTTTTAGCACAAAATTCTGCAAAAAATGTAGAAAACTTTCTTTTTTCATTTATGACCCGTTGAGCATAAGAGATATTTTCAAACAAAACCTTTTTCACACCATTTACATCACTTCTTGAGATTTTCTAAAATGCCATTCAGGACAAAAATAGACAAGTTCAGGAACTTATAACAAGGCCCAATAAAATTTTAAAAATAGCCAACATGATAAAATTATTAAAAATATTATTTTCTAGCATTACAAAAATCCAAATCTACTCAAAATGACCATGAATTTTGAGACAAGTTCAACACTTTTAAGAGCCTGCATACAGGGTCTGATGAAACTTCTTTCACGAAACTTTTCACTATTATGAGCCCAGAACTATACAAGAGTTTACAAAAATTATTTTTAGGTCTTTAACAAAATCTAAAAAACTGAATTATGGATTTTAAAAAGAATTTGAAAAACAAGAATTTATTTTTATAAAAATAAAACTGTCATACTCTTTCCCTTATGATTCCATTTCCAATTTTTTAGAAATATTGACAATCTGAGAAAAAAGATGATTGAACCTAAAAGAAAAGAATAAATATAGGTGTATTTAAAGGAGTTCAATCTGTTGCATAGGGATTCCAAATCATTAGTTTTATGGTTTTTGCCTCATAATGAAATAACCGAAAATCAAACGGAATAATAAAACGGAAAGTCTTAATTATATAAAAATTATATTTTATACTTTAATCTAAGAACAACTGACCTTAGCCATTATGATCAAACAATATCAGCAGTTGAAAGAAACTGAAAAATTACTTACTCTTGTTGTTCATCTTTATCACTAACAGTTTTATCGCACTCAATGTGAAAATTCCATTTCTCTATATCTTCGCCGGTTGTTAGTGACGTCATAATTAAAACAATCTTCTGTATCGTCTTGTTATATAACCAAGCTAAAAAACATTTTTATAGCACGATTATGGATAGCAAATGAATTTTTAGAGAAAAAAATACAGAGCAATTAAAAGTTTTTCAAGTGATATTTTGAAAAAGTTTGGAAGCAGTCTTTCAAAATTTTGTTTCTATTCGATAAGATATGATCAAATTATTTAGTATTTTGTGAACAGTTTTTTTTTACCTTCAAAAATGGAGAAATAATCCGCACAAAAAGTATAAAAAAGTGGCACATCATGTACCTCTTCCTGTGTATGTTTCAATCATACCGTGGACTTCAAGGACGTAGTTGTAGATTTGCTTTTTGTTAATTTTTGGTCGTTCAACAGAATGGATAACACAGATATGCAATATATTATTTTTTTAATGCGGCATTTTCCCCTATAGGTAATGTCACACTAGGTGAAAACGGCATTACAAACGAGTTGCAAAATGAAGATGGCGGCCACGGAGTTCTAGTTATTAAAATTATAAAAGTAAAAGCCTACATAGAAGATTAAATTTCAAGATTTGTGATTTCGCAAGATTTAATCTTAGCGCTTTTATGCTTCATATTGGAAATAATTTGAACAAACAGCTAACATTATTTCCATAAATTCACACCCTGATCATCAAACGACTTGTTTACCCTAAAATAAGCAGTGTTTCACCAAAAGCCTATAGTGTAGTAATTTTGAAACCAAGTTCCACATTTTTTCCCTTTGGTCACTTTCAAACAAATATCTTTGGTTTTTCCCTGATTTGGTAATTTTCAAACAGATTTTTAACCCGAAAGTCATTTTCAACAAATTTTCTCTAACTTATAATTTCCAAATGTCCCATGTTTAGTGTATAAACTTAAAGAAATACAACGAAATATATTCTGTTTGATATGAGAAACTCTGCAAAACTGCACTTAAAATTTTGTTCCGACATCAGGTAAATAAGAAATTTTTTTATAATTTTGTAATTTTTTTATAATTAAAAAAATATTCTAGCTTCAAACTTGAGTCATAAAAACGTTAGATTTTGCTTAAAACTGGAAAAAATTAGCACCATGAAAAATAGCCCGATGCTGTTGCTAGGGAAAAGGATTCTTTTCTTGAAAAAATTTAAAAATCCTCTACTTCTATGTATGAGTAAAAAACATTGAGAAATTTTGAAAAGGACTGATAGTTGGGTTTGTGAACAAACGTGTGATAAATACACATATTTATTCAGAAGTAGATTTAGAGTTAATTTCTTTTCTGAAAAATCAAAAGAATAGATAAAGCAAAAGGGAAAGGAAAGTCATTCAAAGATAAATTCTACAATTGCAGGTGTTCATTTACAGTAAAAAAGAAATTTTTTTTCATAATTTCAAGAGAACAAATAAGATTAATTAGTAGAACAAAAAATTCCAAATTAATCAATTATACATCTTATTATCAGACATGTCATAATATAATATAAACGGTGTAAAAAGTGTTATGGCTTTTAAACAACATGTTTGAAATATCAATTTTTTAGAAATTTTACCAACCTTTTAATTGGGTTACAAATTGGTCAATATAATTTTTCACTTGTTCTGCCTCAATTAAGAACACAGGTATTCCATATTCTGAAGGTTTTTTTGAAAAACTATCTCTAGAATAAATTCCTCGTTGGTACAGTATGCTATAAAAAAAAAACCTATACAGTATTTATCAGAATACAAGTCTAGCCATTGTATGTGTTGAGTTATATATACTGTAGATGCCCAGTCATGCCATAGCAAGAAATTGAATTCTCACAACATGCAAAATAATATTTGCGATATTAGATTGTACCGATACTTTTACTCACAGAATCTAATGCAGTTTCTGGAAATCATAATACAGCTTTATAAAGAATTTGGGCATACGAGCTGGTTTGCCTGCTTTTTTTTCTTAGGGCTAGTTCACATTGTCACATTTAATATATAACCTAACTTTAATAGAAATACCCTTGCGCAGATTTTTGGACGGTTTCTTGAATTAAAAATTTAAAATTCAGCCTGGGTCCAGTTTTCCTCTGTGTGCCAGTTGTCTCCTGTGTATAAACGTGTTAAAAGCGATACTATCGTTGGAATTTTTCCTTTTATTAGTTTAGACCAAAATAAATATGGTCACAAAATCATTTGACCAAAAAGTTAAACTTTCTTGAAGTAAAACTATTTGGCTCAAAATTTTCTAAGAAATTTGATATAGCAGAAACTGGATTAATTATCAGGTTGTCTGTAACAACATAAAGCTTAGTCTAAAATTTAAAATATTTTGTTGCAGGATACAGCAACAGGATAATTTAGAGACAAAGAGAAAGTCTGAAACTATAAACCTCTTTAAATTATAGTTAGCCTGATGATGAAAAAACGAATGCAACCTTACGTCTTACTTCAAGATTAATTTTTTATTTTGAACGATGAGAATACCAGCTGATTGAACAATTGCAATTTTAAGTTCGTTTTTGTTTAAATTTGATCAAAATTTAATATTTTTATTATTATTATTATCATTTATCATTATCCGCTTATTTTATATCCTTATATACAAATCAATCAACTTCTGGAAATTTTATAGTAAGATTGTTTCAAGTTTTACTAGATTGGCACAAATATTTTCCCATTAGTTGTTAGTTTTTAAAATTATGCCTATATGAGTTCCAATCATTCAAGTTTTGCAGCAAAAACAAGTGAAACTTGAATAATTAATTTTGTTAAGGTGGCACAATAGTAATTATTGTAAAAATAAACAAAAAAATTTTTCTGCTTTTTTGAAGCCAAACTTATCATAGATTTCAAATATGCAATTACGTTTTATGATTTCTGGACATAAATGTTTTAAATTTAACGTTAGATAGGCTTAAAAATCCCCAGCAATGCATAAAACAATCATACAGACCAAACTTAGGCATCAATTTTTAACCATGGTGGTCAATTTTCTAAATAGCGGGACGGGAAAAAAAGGTTTGGTTTTTTGTGTTGTTGTTCAGACTTTGCTTCCAATATTGAACACAGTACTACTGTGTAGTTTATTATTGTTCCAATGTATACAGATGTGTATTAATCTCTTCAAGAGTGGTATAAAAATACCCTGTTCTGTAAGCAGAAAAAGAAATTTGGAATTTAGTTTTTAAAATCTCCTGAATTTTAAATGAAATGTCAGCATCACACCAACAATAAGTAAAAGAGGGTTTATACATAAAAGAGGAAGAAGCCAGACTATTTCATCTCAAATCTATTTTATTATTGTTTCCTTATCTAACTACACACTTATTTCTTCTTTTCCTAATCAATACTAAAAAATACTAAAAAAGAAGAAGTCATAACTGATATTATCCAAATCCATGGGTGCATAAATCATAAACTTACAAGAGTGGTGTGAAAAACTCAGCCATTTCGTCCTTAATAATAAGATAGCTCAAAACTTGTGGGATTGAGAAAGAATGCAGCTAACTTTGATTGGGAATAAAATAACTTGCAGTCTTGTTAAAAACTTATACATCACATGGACTTTGAGTGCGACAATTATGAATAAATTCTAATTCTAAAGTTTAATTAAGAGTGAAAATATTAATTGATGTTATCTTAAACAGTTAGGTATGAGCTATATGATGCCCAATCAGAGCACAAGACGCATATACGTTATACATTATTCATTCTGATTGATGAAGAATAAGCCACACTCTTCCAACTAATCTACATATGTATATACATACACACACAA
>JAUZNK010076612.1:0-13561 GCA_035046665.1 Euphysa ruthae | reverse complement strand
ACTATATATATATATATATATATATATTATATATTATATTTATATATATATTAGCTTTTAAAGACGAGACTTTAATCACAGGCAACTTTTGTGACTTTTAGAGCGCAGAAGCAGTTGGAATCAGCCAGTTGTGTTTGTGTGATTTGGCTGGTTCAGAAAGAATGAGCCGAACAAAAGCTGGTGGGGATAGAGTAAGAGAAGCAGGTAAGTGAAGTAATGATTGAATGAAGACTGGTCAAAACTCGGGTATGTTTACAGTAGCAAATTTAGTTTCTGGCATTTTATTTTAATTTTACCCATCCGTTTCAATCTGGAAATATTTTTCTGTGAAACAAACTACATATCAGATATAAGAATGTTTCACTTATAGCCATTTTTTTTGAGCACAGTCAGAAAATAAACCTTTTAATTTACTCATTCAAATCAGTAATTCATGTTTAAATTTCTTGAAGAAAATAATTCATTTGGTACTGGACTTTCTGAATTCTGAATTCAAGAATGTGATTTTCCAAAGAAGGATATAAATTCAAATGACAATTGAAAATCCAAAATTCAAACATAATTTGAACGATTATTGTAAGAGAAATATCAATCTTTTAGATAACATTGCAGTGTTATTTTCATCCCTCCTAATTTAATAATCATTGTCATTCCAGGAAATATAAACAATTCACTGATGACGTTGCGTTCATGCATTGATTGTCTAAGAGAAAACCAAAAAAGCCAGGAGAATGGAACCCAAATGAAGGTTATTTTTAGTTTTCTTGTATTTTTTGTTATTAATGCTTAGGTAATAACATTTCCATATTGCTCATTACCAAGTTTTTTGTTAATGTTAACGTTAATGTTAGATAAAATCTTATGGCGTAAAAACTTTTATACACCCTCAAAAACTAAACTTTTTTATTTAACATGAAATTATTTATCATTAAATTATTAAGTCCACCCATTTAGACAGGGAGGGAGGGGGGGGGGGTGGCATGAAAGTTTCGCAGCCATAAATTTAAGTTGAGATCCGTGTATCTGTTATTTGTTATATCTTAAGTTTAATAGCCTATTCAAGAGTTATTAATTTGTTTTTAGATTGTACCCTATCGTGATTCTAAGTTGACTCATTTATTCAAAAATTATTTTGATGGAGATGGAAAGGTAAATTTTTGTCTCGTTGCAACTTTTTTAAACCTAAATTTAATTGTTTGTTTTAAAAAAGGTGTTTCAAAGTTGATCTAGCGTTATTTAAAGGTTAAATGATATGTTGTTTTATTTGGTAGGTGCGAATGATTGTTTGTTTGAATCCTTGCGCAAATGATTTTGATGAAAGTTTAGTAAGTTCATTACTTATTTACTTATTCATATATATATATATATATATTTACTTATTATATCATTGCTTATTTAGTTTATCTTGTTCTTAAAATACAATGGATAAGTCATGCAAATTTGCTAAAATTTCTGAGAATCCATCCCGATTTGTGATATACAACTTATGAGAATATACCGAATCAGCTTTTTTTTTTGCCTTTTACAAATCTTTTTGTAGATTATGTTTCCTTCTAATTGCTCATCAGTGTTTAAAAAATCATTGCTTCAATGTTTTCCAATGCCACGATAGTTCTGAATGATAATGATTTCAAGAAGACAAAAGCGTTAACTAAATTCAAAAAAAGATGCGAAAAAGAAAAACAGTAAAAAAATTTGCAAGAAAAACGCCAATAAAATATATACAAAAACATGCATGATAGCTCAATTAAATTAGCCATAGTAAATTTTAATATTTATATTATTATATTTATAGTAGTATTTATATTTTGAACACAAAATATATAATAAAATATAAATATTAACTATTTTAATTTTTAAAAATACCATTGATTGTATAATGTCATTTGATTTGCATTGTCTAATAATCCGTATTGGAAAATAAAAGGAATGAATGAGAATCTTGATTTTCCATGGCAACAGATAAAAATTTAGTGGTAAAAGAAAGATCTATAAAGCTTTTATATTATTTATGGTTTCTGGAAAAAAATGTATCTGAAAATAAAATTTCTCTTTGTTTGTATGTCAGTTAAAGTGGTAAAACTCCCGTAATAAATCAGGATAAGAAAAATTTGCATATAATGGGGCTGAACCCTCTGGAATGTTGTTTGTTTAAAAATGGAGGTTGATGTATATTTGGTTTATTTGGTTTTTGAACTTCCTTGAAGCTGCATTTGCATGTGAAGAAAAAAAGGAAAAATTGTTATTTTATTTGATATAATAAAAAACTATTCGCTTTATTTTGTCATAATTTTTTTTTTTTTGCTGAAAAGAAAGTGAAACAAATTTGCGGTTTTGGCGTATTTTAAACCAAAATGATGATAGGATTGTAAAAAACTTTTTGCTATGAGAAATTGCAAGCTTTGATGAAATTTTAACATTGTTTTTGTAGAAATTTTAACGTGGAATTTTTAATCATTGGAATTTGGCAATCTCAAATCCATGGAATTGTCAAACAACATTGCGCTCTACATCACCAGAGCAATCTTTAAGATGTTATTTATTTTAATTCCATCCTCGTAGGTGTTTAATGCTCTCCATAGCGTTAGAAATCAGAAATTAAATAGTTGAGTACTGATAAAATTACTTTTTACTACTTAAAATCTGTCAAACAACAAAATACCTAATCTCGGAAAATCTGTTAAACTGAAAATTATAACAAGTATTTTATCGGTTGATTTATTTCAACGAGACTTTTAGTTTTCTAATAGTACATAAACTCATTAGACATTCTACATAAATTGTTTCATTGCTGGATGAATGTAACTGATTTTGTGCTAATTTTGATTCTCTTTAAAATATTTTTTATATTTTATTGACTGATAAATAGTTCTGAAAATTCAGTATTGTTAAATGAGCCAATCAAATCGTGTCCAAAGCAAAAAGGATAAATCTTGACGCGAAGAAAATTTTTTCTCAACTCTTAAAAAGATAAAAATTCTGCAAGCTGAACTTTAATTTGGAATAAAAAAAAATATATGTTGTCTTTAGATAAATGATATACTTGTAAACAAAAATATATAAAATATGCAAATTTAAAAAAATATCTTCACAAACCTGATAATAGTCTATTTATAGAATTTTCACAGTAACATTCATCCAACAATGAAACAATTTATGTAGAATGTCTAATGAGTTTATGTACTATTAGAAAACTAAAAGTTAAAACTTTGGAGACATATTGGAACTTATTTTCTGTGTAGCATGTAATGAGATTTGCTGAGTTAACACAAGAGGTTAAAGTTGCAAGATCAGATGGTGTAAAGTAAGTCTTTTTAATTAGAGTTAGCTTATATGTAAGGCCTATAAGGTTTTGACCAAATTTGATATTTTAGATAGTTGTTTATGAAAGCACACATAATTATTTTCTGTGCAATGTTGAACAAGCCTCTTGAAATTCAAGATTTGAATTTCTGTGAAAATAATTTCACTTCCTATAATCTGCTACATATGCTAGCATGTTAAAATTCTAAGTCTTACAGTAAATGTGGATTATGCATGAGGTATTTGCTGCAAAAGAATCTTTAATAAAGAGTGATGATTATTTCTTGGTATAAAAATTTCAAAATCAGCCAATTTTATTCATTTATTTTTTTTTAAGCCTAAAATCAGCATTTTATAAAAATTTCTGTTATGTCAAAAGCTTGATAACCCACTCTTGCCATTTCTCTGGTTTTTGTAAGCATTGCACTTGAAAAAAAAATGTAAAATATGAAAAAAGTGTTTATGATTTAATCACTTTTCCCACTGAGAAGAGCATTTAAAATAAATTGGATTGGATTTTTGTTTTCAGATTTGATCTTGGATTGACTCCTGGTAGAAGAAATGGTAAGTTTTTGCTCAATGTGGAATGAGGGATGAAAACCTTTGTCCTGATTTGGCAATTTAGGACAATTTCTCTTAACATCTTGGAATGGCTAGCAAAAATCTGAATATAAAAGTATTAATATCTTAAAATGGGGCAAAAAATTATAGTTCCAATGTAAAAAAAAGTTTGATAAGTAACAAAGGTATTGATTTTAGGTATTACTTTTTTTACATATATATTTGTGCATTTGTATTCTACAACTTGATCATTTACATTTAAAAATGTGGATGATCTAATTTATATTTTGATTTTAAAACAAGCTTGATTATCAAAGGTTTTTAATTGTTTGTTTTTCCAGCAGCTAAAATGTTCAAAGAATCATGTGATGAATTATCAGACGGCTTAAGCAGTGGAACTGGTAAGATAGATAACCTACATTAAAATGTCCCAAACTTTTTAAATGTGCTTTGTAAATCTATGGTCTTTATTATAAATAGCCATAAAATTTTAAATAAGGACAACACTTACATAATATCGCAATTTGCTCTGTAATCAAGAGATTTAAAATTCTGTATATGAAGCATAAATAATGGTTGTTTGAATCATGTTGTTTAAGTTTTTGTCTATTTTTTTTTACTACACAATTTAAACCACAAAATGTCTTATGGCTTATACTAACAAGATTATTTATATTACAAATGTTTTTGTTTGTCAACTCAGTGACACTATATTGAGGAAGAAAATATTGCCATGAGTTTAAAATAATTTATTACGGCTAAATTTTGTGAGACAAAATTCTTTATAATGTCAAGTTATTTGGCACTAATTGATTATTGTTAAACTTATGTGTAATATATATATATATTTTTTTTTATAGATATGGGCAGTCAAGTAGAGGAATTAATGAGACCTTTGCAAACATTCCCACCATGGCCTTCTCTGCAGGTATTTCCTTTTATATTTGAATAAAAAATTAAGCGCAATTAATGCAATCTACAATAAAAGTATTCCTGAAAAAGTGCATAAGGTAAATTACTAATGTCAAATTAATTAATAAAAAAAAAATACACTAGTATATCTATCATCTATCTTAATAAAAATAAGTGTTCTATATTTTTTTTAGGGATCGAATGAAATCCTCAGAAAATTACTGCTGGGCTACTTTAGCAAATGTTACGACCTTGCTTCAAAAATACCCAAGTACTGTTCGAGCATCAACATTTTTAGGCTTTAGTGATAAAGAGCTGTTTACTTTTCATAAAAATGTGATGTAATAAGTTTTAAGTTGAGATAGAATGAGAAATTATTTAAGCTCTATGTGTATGTGGTTATTTTTATATATGTTTAGTTATCATCATGCTACGACACTGCTACTCTTAATAATCTTATCTCCTACCTTGAAAATAGGATTAAACTCAGAAATACACTTCTTACAGACTGGCAGCACAGACGTAAGTTTATGTTTAACTTTACATTCTTTTCAATCATTATTAATCTGGACGAGCTTCATGATTAAAAGTGAAATTACGGAACATGGCAGCAGTTAAAATAAAACTGCATAACTAAAACTTTTGGTATGGCGATTTTCCTGTTTCATGTAAATACCTCAAAAGTTAAAATTTATTTATTAGTTGCCAGCTTTTTAAGAGGTATCTAAATAAATCCTAAATTACCTTGGGTTATGTTTTAGAGATGGAAGTCAGAAGTTTGCTGCTACAACTAGAACAAGACAATGTTGACTTAACTAAGGTTAAGATTAATTTACATCCCTTTTACTTATGTTAAATCTTTCAAGCTATGGGTTTAAAGCAAGCTTCAGTACATTGACATTTGGAAAGAATTTGATCATTTTTTCTTATAACAGTGTTGAATAATTAATATTATTAGCTATAACAAAAAGAAGCTATACAGTAAGAGACTTTGATGCTATGTTTAGATACATTTTAATAAATTTATTGCGTTTTCATTGGCTTATTTACCTAAAGCTGTAAAATTATTGGATAATTCAAGAACTAATGCAATATACATTGTTAAAAGCCTCTACGTTCAAGTTTGTCTTTTCTATATCCCAAGTCTGTAATGCTTGTTTTATAAAAGAAAGTTAAAAAATTGTTTTTTTTATTTATATATATATATATATATATAATTTTTTATATATATATATATAATTTTTAACTTGAAGTTTTTATTAACACTTCAGGCGGTTGGAGACCAGCGGACGAAATTCACTGAAAAAGAAAAAGAAAGGGAAAAGTAAAACCTTTGTAAATTAGTGACTAAAAATTAAAATATTTGTGAGATATTGCTTTTTTTTTGAGAATATCATTTCATACATTATTGATATTATATTCAATTTTCTTTAACTACCTTCCAGATTGTTCAAATGTTCAGGTGTTCAGATGTGAAATATTTTTCTGAAAAAATGAAAGATTTTTATTGAAATTTTTTTTATTAAACTCTGTTTAGGTCTTGGTAAGTAATTAATTTTAAATTTTAATTATTTATTTTTGGAAGAAAACGCAAGCGTGCACTCTTATTTACAAACTTTAAAAATTTTTGCTGATAAAAAAAAAGGTTATTGGTTTTTTTCTACAATTTGAAGTCACGCAGTTGTAAATGAAATCAGAAAGGACTCATTTAAAATCCAAAGTATTTTTTTTCATTTTTCAAAAAATAATATTAAAATATAATTTTGTTTTAATTCAAAACCAGCTTTAATGTCAGCTGTAATGTCAAGAAATAAAGATTTAATAAATTTCGCATTTTGTTTTTGCTAAAAAGCTAAAAGATTCATTTACTTGGTGGGCTGATGTTGTAACTACATATTATATATTATATTAAGTTAAAATTTAATTTTCTTCAGAGAATGCAAGAACTACGAAAGGAAAATCAAACAAATGACTGAAAAGGTAGGTCTATAATACTATTAAAGTACATTAATAATACTGCAGGCTCAAATTCTATTCAACAAATTATGAATATTTATTTATCACAATTTTTTCGGCACTTTTTTGGGAGCCGTTACATATCTTAAATGAATTGATTTACTCTGGGAGCCTCAGATGAAAAATATGATATTGAGCTACATGCAACCTATAAAAATTTTAAAATGTCCGATGAGTTGAAAAAAATTTTATGCTTAGTGAATTTTAAACAAATAACCTTAAGTTGCTAAAAATATTAATAGTTAGTTATTAATAATAAATTAGTTATTAAGTTATTAATAGTTGTTGGCCTAAATTCATATAATCTGTAATTTGAGTGATCTATTATCAATTTTTATTTTAGATTGAAAATATGCAGCGATCATACCACTCGTTTGAACAGCAGAAGAGGCAAGCTGAAGCAGAGGTTGTTATTGTCTAATAATGTTTACTTTTTAATCTCCTTTATCTTATACTCAAACTAATTTTAATAGTGGTCAACTATGTAGGTGTCTCAACTATAAATCAAGTTTGCTGACCACTTAACTGATTGTGTATTCTCTATTTTAGATGACAATTTGGAAGCATTTAAGCAATTAGCCATATGATAAATAGTTTAATATAATTTTAAGAATATATCGTGTTTCTGATTGATGTCTATTTGCATTTTTAAAAGTTTTCTGACTGAAGAATGCATGGAATTTGTTAAGGGCTATTAGGGGTTTCTTTGTTGACTATAGACACTTTGATGCTGCTTTAGAAGCCAGGTTCAAAGAAATTTATTGTCAATAATCACTCATTTTATTGTTTTCATGACATAATGCTAAGATGGAACTTAATGATTCTTTTTTGTTGGTAATTCATTTGATTGACTATTAAATATATAAATTTTGTTATTATTTTTATGTTATACTTTCTTATTGTTAGTTGGAAAGACAAAAAGATCTTTTTGCTAAGGAAAGGCAAGAAAAGCTGAGATTAAAGCAGGTAAATCTTAATTTTAAAATTCAGGATTAACCAACCCTGGTTCATAATGAAGTTGAGATGGAGTAAACTGACACACTAATTACGTGAAACGTGATTTGGTTTATTGATAGTAAAATTTTTCGAATTGCGATAATTTTTTTAGTTATGCACTTTTACTAAATTTTACAACCTTTTCCATGAGCCAGATTTTGTATCGAAAAAGATTTAGTTACATTGTGAAATGTGTTTGTAAAATCTCTTGTAATCTAATAACTTTAATTTTTAGACATTAAAAGATCTGACTTCTAGTGAAAGGCTACGTTGGGAAAAAGAATGTGTAAGTTTGTTTTACTCTGAGTTTTCTATTAATATATATATATTTTTAAATCAGTGGCTTTCTGTAAGGCTAAAGCAGAAAACTGAAATCGAGATAAAGATAAAGCGGGTGTCTTAGCAAACTAAAAGAGATATTGGTTGATATTAGACTTAAAGGATTAGATATTATAATCCGCAAGAAAGCGATCAGAAGCAGAGAATTCCACGAGTGAGAAATATGTGGGAAGAAGTTTGATGAATAAAAATTTTTGTGAAATTCAGGGATCTATATTGTAAAGGATGAGTGAGTAGCAGATGAAAGCCTTGTGGTCCTGAGAAAGTCTTAATTAAAGATTTTACTTCTTTCAAATCATTGTCAATGGAAATATTTTTGGAACAGTATCAATGAGGCTACATTTCTGCGATGGGAAAGTAATTGAGGATTTGAAAAAAGGATCAGGACCAACAAGTTTGATTATACGTTTCTGAATTCGGTCAAGAAGATGTCGGCATACAGCAGAGACTTCGACACAAATTTTGCCGATTGAAGAACAATTTCATATTTTATGCTGGAAGAAATTTTCCACTATCTGGCACCTCACATTACTTTTTTTTTTTTTTTTTTGAAGAATTCCTTTTATTTCTCTGTGATATTAATTTTATTTACAGTTATATATATGAACTTGCCCTTATTTAAAAAATTCTATATTTGATATTTGTTTTTATTTAAAGTTATTGTCACATAGACTTTTTAGCATTTGTTTTTATTTAGGACAAGCAAGTGCGAGCCACAAAACAAGAAATGGAAGAACGCATATATGAAAAATCAGAGAAAATGAGACAGCTTAGAGAAGTTGTGCAGGTAAAAACTTAAAATTTGAAATAATATTTTTGTGGATTAATATTTATTTAAATTTTCAAATTTTGGCCTAATCCACAAGGATATATCCACAAATTTTACAATATATGAGATATATAGATTTACAATATATAGATTTTGCCATAAAAGTCAAAACAGTTAAAATTTTCTAAAAGTACTTAAATACTGAGGTGGTAGTGAAGAATATAGGGATTTGGTCTTTATTTCCAAAATGTTACTTTAGCTTACAAATATAGCATAAAAGTTTATTATGTGAAAGAAACATTTTATTCTGTGTTTTATTTCTCAGAAATATTATCAAAGCTAACGATAATATACTGTTAGTTAACACAAGTATATTTTGCTTAGATCATAATAACAAAAAATTTAAAACCAATCAGTTCCCCAGAATTTTGATGTTTGTATTTTGTAAAGTTCAGTAAAATATAACGCACCAAATGCCAACCGGAAAATTATTTCCTTCTCAAGGCTGCAACAAGTTAACCCACATAACTAAAGATGTTTAAGAATCAATAAGTTTAGCATATTTTTTGATTCGGATATAATGATTTTTTGGTCCAAAAGCCTGGCTGTCTAAAGTCGAATTGAATGGTCTCGTTTAAAGCAAACACTATTACTAAATTATTGCTAGCTATTTGTTGAAATTTTTTTTTTATTTTTTATAGCTTTCATAAATTTCATAGCTTTCATAGTTTATCAAACCAAGGGAAGCCGTCAGCATGTTGTCAGTTCAATATAAATCCAATTTGTAACAGTTAAAATTTTAAATTAGTGTTAATGTATTATGAGACTAAAGTTTAGTGTGAATAAATCTTTTATTCTGTTATTTTTAGGTTGGATTAAATAAAATGAGGAAACTATTATGTTTATTAAAAATGAAATTATAAGAATCCAGGTGGTAAAAAATCCAGCGCATCTGCTATCTTGCATACTTGCATTCTACTGAAAGAAATTAAATATACGATAAGCACTTTTAAACATTTTCCTTAAATCAACTAAGTCATTCTGGCAAGGATGGTGGAACTTACTGAAGTACAAATTATTTATTATGTTGCATTGCCTTCCCCTAAATTAGGGGATCAAACCATGGTTCTCTGGTCTATTAAGACAATTGCAATTAGTTGGTTCATTTGTTTTCTTCTATGAGTCATTGATTTCTTACCAGGAATTTTAATAGTTTTGATTTTATTATTGTTATTGTTTTGATATTCTGTTATTTAGACTCTAGAGCTTCCAAAGGAAAACCAAATGCGTTTAAGTCGTATAATCTCCGGAGAATATAAACCAGCAGTTAGAAAAGACATGGCTGAAAAGGAGAATCGATTTCGATATAGTCAGGTAGTTTCAGATGAAAAACCTATTACAGCATCTTCACGAACACCACGACCACCAAAAGTAGCTGCAAAGCCACCTTCAAGAACGCGACCAAAGACAGTCACAAGCACTGCTACTAAATTACGCTCTCGTTCACCTCCTGCATCTCTCCCATCATCCAAAACAAAAAATCTAGTAGTAAGTAAATTATTTATATTCCATTTGAAGAAGTAAAAATTTTGCAAAAAGCTTGGAAACAGGTAAGAATTAGTCAAGCAAACGAATAAACAGGTAAGAATTAGTCAAACGAACAAATAAATTTAATGTAAATTTTTGTACGATTTGCTTTGCTTATTTCACATATATTTCCATATTAATCCTTCCTGTATTGTTTCTTTGTTTTTAGCCTGGACAAACACCGGTTCGTGCTAAGCATCGTAGATCGAGATCTTCAGATTACTGGCTTGAACACAAACCTACGACCACGTTAAGTACAGGTAAACTTGGTTTTTTACTCGAAAATATGCTCAAAAAGACAGCTTTTTCTAAAGGTTGAAGTTAAATCAAGAAAGAAGGTAGTTTTTTGTAATCTGCTTAAATCCTAAACATATTTTTAGCTGATTTTGGTTTGATTTGATTTTGGGTGTTACATTATTATTAATTAAAGTCAAGTAAATAAAGTTAATGGAGAAATCACAGAGGTATGAAATTTTACACCAAACATGACAGTTGCAGCATCAGATTATTCATTCTCTTCTGAAATATGGGAGTTGTGCTGGTAATCTGGTTCAAGTAATAAGCCACACTATCATATTTCAGTCAAAAGCTCATTCTTATTGAAATATATGGTTTAATGTTAATGCTGATAAGAAGGTGGTATTTATGCTCAGAGCACATACTCCAAACACAGGTACTGTAGTTCTTTTATTTTATAGATACAGTAATGCAGCCTCATATTAGAAAAAAGAAAACTGTGAACATGCCATTGGTTAAAGATTTTAAGGTTCGTAATTATGTAATACTCTTGGTTGTGGAAGACTGTTTTTGTTAATTACTCCAAACTAGGTAATTAATTAATTATTAAATAGCCCAAACTAGGCAGGACAAAAGCAAACTATATGCTCTAAATAATGGTGCACGCCACCTTGATACAACATTTAAAACACAAATATTTGATTATTATTGCTGCCTTTATAAGTTTAATTAAACATAATAAATAATAAAAGTAATAAAAAAAAAGATAATATTTAATAAAATAATGTAGATGAAAACTTATATTTCATGAACTAGGAGGGAGATATTAGCCAGGTATTTTAGAAAAAATGTACTCCTACTTCAGTTTCAGTTTTCATAAAAAAATTGATATTCAATAAAAAAATTTAAGGTTAGGCAAAGTACTAGATAGTTTGCAAAAAAAACCCTGTCTACTAGCTTTTATAATGCTATAAGGTAAAAAAAATTTCTTCCTCGTTCCTAATTCTAAAGTTAAGCGTGCGTGTTAAGCATGCGTGTTAAGCATGCGTGTTAAGCGTGCGTGTTAATTCTAAAATTAAGCATGCGTGTTAAGTGTTAATATAAGAATATCAGATGCCAGTGCTGCTAACACTGTACATCCTTCTAGTTATTTAGTTTTAAAAACCATATGCCAACTAGCAATGCCTAGTATTTAAATACAAAATTTGATTTAAGGATTTCTAAAATTTAAAAGATTACCCGTGAGAATGATTAAAGAGTAAACATAATATGAATTTCCCAAAACAAATTGTAAGTACTTTCGGTCTGCAAAAAATATTTAATGAAGCGGAGAAAAGATTGTCAGTTTTGAAAATGTACTGCGGAATATAAATCTATGGTTTTGTATTTTGTCCTCGTATTTGTAACATTCTGATATAGTAGCCAGCCTAGAGAATTTTTCAATCTTAGCTCTAGGAGAGAATAGAATTTTATGTTTGGGCATTTCTCATAAAAGTTAAAACAAAGACTCAAGGATATGTGATATGGTATTTCTCATAAAAGTTAAAACAGTTCACATTGTCATTTTGTTCACTTATGGGAAATTAAGTACAGAAAGATTTGTTTATTTTTAAATCTTCTCTGATTTATATGCTATCTTTATCATCTTCAAATTTTTTACTTAAAATAGGCTAATTTTTATTGCTGTGACTACAAATAGTTCTTGATTGTTACTTTTTTGTTTAAAGTAAATAAATTTTTGTGTAAAACATTGGTGTGAACATTTATTAAGCAAATTGTTTATCACATATTTTTTTAAGATAGAATTCTCATTTTAATTTTCCTCTATTATTCTTAAAGCTCTCTAAATTGACAGATTTATAATTGATATGTCAAAACAGATATCAGTGAAGTTGATTTTATGTTTCAGCTTTGTTATAAATTCAAAACCAACCAATTAATCAACTCATTCTTTAAATTCTGCTTTTTAGAATTTGTTTTACTAATACTACTAATCTATATTTTCTTCATTTAGAAAGTGTTTGGCTTTGATGTAAGTTGTCGTCGTACTGTAGGTTTTTTATAAGCTTTAGTTTATTTTGTTTGATTAGTTAGATCAATTGAGTTACTAATTTTGCTTACTTTAATTTTTGCAAAAGGGAAAGTAAAGTTAAAGTACTATATTGTTATAGTTTGATAACCTTTTATGGTTAACTTTTAAATAAATAAATAAT
Source organism: Euphysa ruthae (assembly GCA_035046665.1). NCBI lineage: Eukaryota > Metazoa > Cnidaria > Hydrozoa > Anthoathecata > Corymorphidae > Euphysa > Euphysa ruthae. The sequence continues at coordinate 628 of JAUZNK010076612.1, read as the reverse complement.
CAAAATCGTTAACTTAGGTCACCTACATGTTTATAATCAAGTTTATGCAATTTAGAAGTATGAAATAATGGCGCATTTTAGTTCTTATGTTCCTTAAAATTTTATAAAAATTCTCTTCCAAACAATTAATTCAATATATTTAATCGCGCCCAATTAAATCGTGGCCAATTTGATAATTTTAAATTAAACAAGAGCTAGAGTAAAATAGATTGATTTTAAATGATAAGCGCTTTTTGTATTTTTTTATAAAAATTAGTTTAAGCGAAAAGTTGCAAATTTATTCCAGGAAATAATATTAATTTGAAAACACAACGTAACTAAATGAAAAGGTAACTGAATTGCTTTAACTTTAATCCATATCTAAAATTCTTTAAAATTAAATTTAACTTCTATATGCTGATGCAAGACATTTAAATTTTAATGAGTTGGTACACTGTTTGGCAGGTGACTTTGAGGTCATAATGAGGTAATTATTTCTTAGATTGTTGGAACTAGGTTTTGTAATTTTATCCGCAGCTTTATATTTCAAATTCCACAAAAATAATGGAGTAGATTTATCTAAGGCTTTTAAACATTATATATATATACATATACATATACATATACATACATATACATGTACATAAAT
>JAUZNK010076601.1:0-13561 GCA_035046665.1 Euphysa ruthae | reverse complement strand
TCCCCCTGAAAATTTTTTTTTCAAAATAAATTAATTGTTTTTTTTTTTTTTTAGAAATCATTTTTTGCATCTATTTCCCTAATTTCAGGTTTTTAGAATTTTTTTTTTTTGGTTGAGTTATGACCCAATATGTCAAAATTTACCCCTGGAAAAACTTTTCTATGGAAAAAAAAATGGCAACAGTTAAAAAATGGCAACAGTTATGCCATCATAAGTCAAAACTTGTTTAATTTTATGTATTTATATTTGTTCATAATAATTTTTCTAAGAAATGAAGTAGAAAAGAAAATCTTCAGTCAAAATGACAGAAATAAAATTCAATATTTTAACCTCATAACAAAGTGATAACGAAGTTTAAAAAGCACGCCTTAGGTCACACCTGAAACAAAAATCAGTGTTAATAACCAATAACTTACTTGCATTAAATCCAGCTCCAATACGTGATTGTTTGACAGCAGAATTAAGTGTGATTGTCCCTGAAATTTTTTTACCAAGGCTGCGATAACCTTTAACTCTTATTGTTGCACCATCACCACCTCCTACCTCCACCTATAGTTAAAAAGATCATAACCTTCTGATAATGCCATACAAAGTTTTACGGATTTAGCTCATTATGTACTAACCTTTGGAAAGCAGGAAATAAAAAATTAATAAGCTTTGATTAAAATGGAAAACACTTAAGCTCAGAGATGTCTAAAAAATAGAAATAAGTACATTTGATTAAGAGTATAGCTAAAAAAACATGTGTGTAAATTCAACATGCACTCTCAGTACTATTACATATGTCCAAAATATGGAAAAAATATGTCCTATTATTAATGTCTATTACTAATGTCCAAAATATGGACATGAAGATCATTACGCTTCACCAAATTTTTACGTCCAAATTATTTATATTTACATTTATAGAAACTTTAAACTTAATAATGAAACGTAAATAATGGCACCAAAAGTATTTATTACATATTTTCACATAAATCATTATTCATTTACAAAACATAAATTAGAAGTAATTTTTTCTATCAAAAAGAATAAGCATTTCAGAATAAAATTGAAAAGAAATGAAAAAGCAGATCAATGAAAAGAAAAGCTCAGTTAAATAAGAAATTTTAGTGCATAAATCTTTGCCATACAAATTAAAATCCTGCATCTGACCTCTATACATATGGTTTTGTTGACATGATCTGTTGTAATGCTAGAGTAAAATCGGTGATATCGATTTATGGGTCCTATTTATAGTATTTTGCAGAATTCATCTGTTGTCACACCATTACAAGTTTATAGAAATCATTTTTTATGATTACAAGTATGGCTTTAGTTTTTTTGAGATGATAAAAATCTTTAATTCAGATGTTTCCAAAACCTGTATATGTGTGACGGATATTTGAAAAAAGCAATAAGTTACATCACCATTTCTAAGCAATATCTTTAACAAAGACTCAGAACTTCACATTGACTCTTTTAAGCCATTTATCAAGAACATTCTCAAAAAAATAATCTGGAAAAGCCTTTTTCCAACCCATGAAAACAAACTTCATGCATAATCTAAAACTAGCCTTAAATTTTTTTTTCAAAAACGAACCCATAACTTCGTATAAAAAATTAGCAAAACTATTGATAAGATGTCAAGAAAAGATAGAAATCATAATTTTTGCCTTGTTTGCCCAGATTTAAAAATTAAAAATGTGATTTTTGAAAAAATCTGAAATTAACCAAACTCTAATCCTTAATAGCCAGCCAATTAAAGCAAATAATAAATGTAACAAGCAGATACAAACAAAAATTTTGGTTTTTAGTTTATTTTTGCCTCATCTAACAAGAAATCAAGCTATGGAGAATTTTTATCAAACTTTCAGCTGTGCTAAATTAGCTTGAGAAAAATCACAAATTAATGAACAGACGGATGGTACTGAATTCATAGGAAAGTCGTTACATGGGTCCAAAAAACCCCAGCCTAAATAATACATGATTTTTTGTTTGTAAAAATATTTGTGATTAACTTTACGTTAATATTTATACCAGTACTTGAGGGAAAATTTGGGCATTAAAATATTTGTAATAAATATTATAATATTTGTATCAGTATCTGAATATTCAGGGCAGAGATATCACAATTTTATCATTTCCAAAAAACAAGAAACAAACTACATAAACAAATATTACTTTAGCATTCTAAAATGCTTTAAATGGTAATTGTCAAATAAATAGTACACACCTCACCAAATGACTTGTGAGAAAACACTTTTCTAATTGCACAGTTGACACTGCCAGTACCATTTCCATTGGCATTCACAATTGATCCAGATAAGATAGCAGTGTTGGTTTTCGTCAGTGGTGCCTAAACCAAGGAATCATAATTATATAACAAGCTAAACAATTCAGGAAGAAATTTTAATATTTTCCAGACTTCTTATGCAGAGAAAAAATGTCAATTTGAAACCATTGACTAATTGATATTATCTTTCAAGACATGATTATTTCGGGCGCTAAGTTTCTGCCAAAACTTTTCATACAATGGATCCATACCTTATTAGTGTCTAATGGAAATCAATGACAATGACGATCAAAGATGAAGATCTAGTGATGATTAATGAGAATAATTATCAATGATGACAATTGCAACAATGAGGATTATTTATAATCCGGACGTCCAGTGAATGTTTACTTTTTAAAACTCTTACCTTACAGAAAATTCAAAACTTATATTCTTAACATTTCATTCAGAGTATACTAATATTCCATGCCTATACTATGTAAGTATTAGCTTTGTTTGTACATTTATGGTGAGAAAAAATTGAACAGAATTTGTAAAATAGTTTTCAAGAAAAAGTACATGACATAATGCTACAAAACAGTTTTCATTACAATTTGAATAACACCAACCAAACAAAATATGCTCTTACCTCTATTGATTGTCTGATGCTCATTTGGCATATTTGTGGCATCAAACTAAATTTAAAAAATATTTAGTGCTATCCAAAAATGTGGCACAAACAAACTAAAGGGATTTTTATCATTAGATGGCAAATCATTGTTTAATTATTTTTCATTGACAGCCAACTTCAACAGCCAAATTCACTGAATTTTCAGCTTAGAAATTTAACTTTTGAGTTTTACTTGTTTTTTTCTAGAAATTTTCTAGAATAGTCTCTTTCTCCACATTCTACAAACAGAAAGTTCTGCAGGGAGTTTTGTACAAAACATTCCACTATGATTGGCATCTTGAAAATGGCTGATCATTAAAAATTGGACTAAATTTAAATAAAAAAAAACATATTTTCAACATTGGCGCTGATATGTTGTTATTAATGTTATACATACGCAGATGCAATTTAACACAAATCAAGAACTATGACCCAAACCCTGGTAAATAACTCCACCAATTTATAATCTGAGTTTCACTCACTAAATTGAGTGACATAATTGAAGAGAAACAATGCAGAATGACTACCTGAGGACTAATTACGAAAGTTGACTACTGGAAAAAATGACATGGGTTCAAAATACTATAGCTCGATTTAACCTATATGATTAAAAAAAAAGAATAAATTATACAGAAGTTATTAGGCAAACATAAAGAGTGTTAACACTAAAAAAAAACACACAAAAATCTGTCCTTGAATAAAGTCAGTTTTTTACTTAACATTATGGTCAGTATTATATGTTTACCAATAACATATAAAATATTAACATAACATGACATAACATTGCTCCCTGCTACATACTAAAATATAAGAAATATAAGCGTGAATTTTCACAATAATCAAATCAATAGAAATATACTTGAATCATTTTTATAAAATATAAGTATTTATGTATATAATGTGCAGAGCAAAAATTAAGGTTAAATTGAAACTTTGTTATGTGCGAACCGGAGAGGAAACCTAAAAGATAATTCTTGGCAATTATGTGTAATTGAGGTTAGTAAAAAATAAAGAGTAAAAGACAAAAATAGAAATTTAAAAAGCATACAAAGAAAAACTGATTCATCAAAAAGTTCAATTATAGTTTACAATGCATCGTAAATAACAGATTTTTAACATTGTTTTTTTAAAGATATTAAAACTTTGACACCTTTTACACCACAACAAGGGAATTCCATAGTTTAGGACCTCTACAGGAAAGAAAATTTTCTACATACTTACAAGACGTTTCTGGTTGAACAAATTTTTCTCTATGATTAGATCATAAGCTTAACTTTGAGTTATTTAGCTTAAAAAAATCATTGAAATTTGAAGGGACTTGTTTTTATTAACTTTAAACATAAATATTAGGACTTGGTAAATATTGAGGTTGTGAATGCTCAGAATCTTAAAGTCCTCCGTTACATTTAATGCTATGATCTTGCATGCATGCTTTTGAAGGTTTTATAATTTTAATAGTTTGGTTTTGTGAGTTGCCTCCCACACCCAAGCAATATGAAAGGACTGTAAATAAAATTGAAATAAAAAAGTTTACAAGACTGAAGTTTTAGATAGAGTCTCAATTTGTAGAAGACCAATAGCACATGTGAGTTTAGATTAAAGGGTTTTAATGTGATTTTTCCAAGATAGGTTTTCATCAATTAATACATCCAGGAATTAAATGCAACATACTTGTCCCATGGTTTTGTTATTCATCGATAGATTTTTGAATTTTAGAAGAAGTTATCAGATTGACTCATCTTGTGGAATAGTGTGAGTTTAGTTTTGTCAGTATTAAAAGAAAGTTTGTTGGCTTTGAACTTTATGTTAAATTTTTCTAATTCCTGAATCATGATGTGGAATAGAGTTTTAGAATTGTTTTCTCTAAGGTAAAATATTGTATTTTCAGCAAACATTACCATTGATACAGTGTCATAGGCTTTGTACATATCAATGATCTAAATTGAAAAAATTAAATGACCCAGAATCGATTGCAAAACAAAAATTGTTATCGATTGTTGCTGTAGCAAAACAAATGGGAGTTTTAAATTGAGCCACTGCCCGGAATAGGACCCACAATACAAACAGTGAAAACTAATATTTCAAGAAAACGTAAGCGTTTACAACCATGATATTGTTTATTACGTCCACTTCCAGTCTACCATGTTTGTTTTAAATGATAATTTCCGCCCTGGACCATAATGGTTTGTTTAAATATTCCATGGAATTGATTGCGCATTTTTATACGAGTGAAAAGTTTTAGACAACCTGAAATTATTTTATAATTTTTCACTACGACTCAAATGAATTTTTCTAAAAATGTAATTTTTAAATAGTTTAATAGTTTCTTGTATGTCATCAAATACTTTTTGTTTATTTATTTATAGCGTATCTTTCTTAGAAAATACTGTGCAATTTTGATTGATTGATTTTATTAACAATCTGGTAAAAAAGCAAGCCGAACAAACCAAGCAAACCAAGCAAGCCAAGCAAGCATTTATTCTGCCACAAACAAATATACACATGCTATGCAAAAAATGACAAGATAATAACATTAAGACAAGATAACAAACAAAACTGAAAGTGGATTCCCCAGCGATCCACAAAAATGCAGAATTGTAAGCATAAATGGTGAAGTGGCTTACAAAGTAACATGTGGTTCTGGCCATGAAAATACCATCACTGCCAAGATTATAATTAATTATATAAAGTGTAAATTGTAGTGTTCCTCATAACATACTGTAAAAATACTGTTTCAACTACATTTGACATTTTAAGTAAGTAAAATACAAAGGCTCTTCATCTCTGAAAGAAATAAACTCTAGAAGATACTTTTTATTAAGTGTGTGTGTGTGTGTGTGAGAAGGAAATTAAAAATAAAAACTTGTTGAATCAACTAGTATGGTGAAACTAATTTTTTATAAAATATTATGAACTTTTAAAAACATTTACAAAAGCTAAAAAATATTAATTTGATAACAATTTAATAACATAAAAAAAATGCGCACTGACCTTGTTGTGTCTTCATAGTAAGGATCGTCACTATTTTCATCTGAAGTGAACCAATCTGTTAGATCTATCATCACAGTTGTAGAACCCTATTTTTCCATAAAATAAACAAGCAAAACATTAAAAAATATAAATTAATGTTTTAACTGTAAATACCACTACAAATTTTAGAAAACATAAATCCTCTAAACTACCCTGTCAACCCAAGCATGCAATCCCTTAATTTTCCACAAAGTTAAGGCAACGGCAGGAAAAACTATATGAGGCTTGACCATTTAGAGAAAAAATATTTTTAGGAAGATTTAAAATTTTAAAATTTTAAGAATTTAAATGCTAAATTTAGACAACATTAATTAAATTAAATTAAATTTAGACAAACAAACCTTTAAAGTTTTTGTCTCCAGATAATTGAGATGCTTAGGAAAGTAAATCATAAGAAAGTATTTCACTAATTTCCAAATTCTATGAGCAGCTTCACCTGATCACATTAAAAGGACAAAATATATGAGCAAACAATATGCAGAAAAAAGGAATAGGTTATGCATAAGGCTTAAAAAAAGAGTGTAAAATATTTAGTTTGAGTGGTGCTCCCAAATACGCAAAAAATCTTTTGCATAAAAGGCGTGAGATCGCAAGCAGATGCCTCCACGCATCTATAAAATTTCAGAGAAGTGCTATAAAACGCAAGGCTAACGTTACAGAAAGATCTCTTAGGCGTGCAGTGTTTTCTAATTAATATAGAACAGAACAACACATTCATATGGGTAGCATTGTCTGTTTTTCTTAGCTTTTAATTCCAATTGACGTGAACAATAGAACATCTTTGTCTCTAACTTAATATCAAACACAACAGAAATGTGGAGCTATTAAATAAATGAAATTTTGATCTATTTTTCTATAATGTTAATTTTACTGAAATGAAAGGCCATATGTTCTTTACTGGTGCTGCACAATTTACAAGAAAGAAAAAATTCTGGTTCACTTAATGAACATCTAGTAAAACGAATAACATTGTTTCTTCAAAAGTAGTAGATAAAACTCTTGAGAAATTTCCTTTACTTTATTCTTGGACCCATCACATTGCGCTATTTCAAGTTTTTAAATCAATGTTAAAGAAATGTTTTTAAATATTTAAGAATAAGTTCTAAAATAAATGTGGTTTTGAAACCACTCCACTACTTGATATAGTTATAGATATAGTTAGCGATATGGATATCTGTTAATATGGAAGTCAAATTCAAATGAGTTTAGCTGATTTTTTAACTGAAATTTAACTGATGTCACAAAACATAGGACTTTGGAAAAAGAGGTTAAAAACCATGGTAGCCTTTACATAGTGTTAAGTTTTTGCTAAGAACCAAACTACTAAATCACCTTCAGCTTGTTTTTATTAATGAGACTAATACTGTAACAAAACATCAGGTAAGATTACTACTTTTCTTATTCTTTGAGATTTGGTACATAGCTTTAATTTCCAACATACAAACATGATTGTTAAAAGCAGAATTGATTTATTTGATCTCCTTATATAGCAACTTTTTAAGCTATATAAACTTTACATATATGGACAAAAAAATGTAAAGATGGCAGCCCTCTCATCTCAGCAAAAACCTGCTGAAAGAAATCGAAAATTTCGATATTTTACAATGTTCATTTTTAGTAAAAAACTTGTACAAATTACAGATATTTATCTTGAGAGTATACTGTTTTGTTTCTGTATTTTGTTTTTATGGCTGAGGCATATAAAAGTCAAAACATATGTATTTATAATTATACTAGTATAGTCTATTGTAGTCACATTGCCTATGAGATTAAATTAATATGTTGCAAAACACTGTCTTTGGTTTATCAAAACCACAGACTTTAACTGGTTTAATTCATGCAAAGATTCTTTTAGCTGGTGGCTGGTCAGGGGCTAATTTATTAATTAAAAGTTTCCAAATTATATATTCCCCTGTAGATTTTCATAAGAAAAATAGCTATTGTTGTAAAGTTTACTTCTATCTAAATTCAAAATGGTAAACATTCATTTATTATAAATAAGCCAATATGGGTAAGAAGAGAGTTTTGGATTAATTTTAAGTAAACAAACGTTGACAACAAAAATTATTTTGCATCTGTTTTTTCTAATGAACAGTATCCAGATAAATATTTTATGTTTTTTTTCTTTTTGGTAAAAAGCGATTGCGTTAGTATACATTATAACTAATAATTGGATTACGAAACTGATGAATAATAATTCTGCTTTAAAAGTCATGCACAAATTTCTAGTTAAGTATGTTTTAACTCACCTAGCACTTTATCAAGGAATTGATTCCAAGCATGCTTAGGATAAATAGTCTCTTATTTCATTTCAGACCTTAGAATTTGCCAATTTCCTGGTGAGTAAATTAAAAAGTGGGATGTACAACACACCCGAGTCTGAGGTCTTCTTATTTAAAAAAACAATTTTGATTTCAATCTTAAAATAACACACTGAATGTGAAATAATTTGAGAGAAGAGGATACTTTAATAAGATTTTATCGCAAAACGAATAAAAAAAAAATGGTTATTTGTTTTGCTTCTCAGAACTGCTAGATTTAAATTCATTAACCAACTTAATTCATTAATTGTTCGTGGATCACTTTAAAACCACAAATATGATATTAAATTATTAATAAATATATAATATTTTACAAGTTATAAATTATGAATAATAGTGTATTAAATCATCAATAACAAATGTCAAATTTGTAAGACATTTCATTAAATAACAAAAATAAAAATTTTTCAAAAAATTTTAAAACATAGCATTAAGTAACAATCTCTAAACATCCAATACATTTAAAGCGGGATTACTAACAGCAATTTAAAAAAAGATTCTGCTATTAACAACAGAAGCCATGGACTGTTAATAAAAAAAGCAGCATAATTGATAAAAAAGATAAAAATATATAATATAAAATAATAAATTTGCTATAACAGAATATTTTTTTATTTATAGCACTTAAATATTTTGTGAAATTGTTTTATATCAGTAGAAGATCTTTCTCACTGCACACCAGATGCAATGCTCAACAAGCACAGTTTTAAAAAATTCTTATAAATGAAATTAATATATGATACAGATCTCAAATGATAAAGTCACAATAACTAAAGAGGTAAATTAACAAATTTTGGTCTTTTAATCAAATAAAACTGAGAAATGCAGCATTTGAATAGCAGCTCTTGTTTGGGGTTCATGAATCAAATGTCCCCCTTTTATCTGCTCCAAAACTAAATTCATAAAAAAAAAAAGTAATGTGAACAATATTACCTCTGGATTAGTATGCTGCTCAATTCTCTTCTTCTCAGCTTCATTCTGTAAACGTTCATATTCTTCACGTATCTGAGCATAAACTTAACGCTTAAAGTTGTGTCATTCAAAAATAAAAAAGCATTTTATAGCAAAGGATTAAAAGAAGCTTATCTAGATTCATTTTTACAAATTTGTTTTTACGCAACTGCTTACTTTCATTTATTAAATACTCTCCATTAAGTCATTTTTACTACATCGTATTGCTAAACTAAATTTCAGCAAAAAAATTTTCAGAAAACTTAAGTTGGAAAGAAAGACATTTAAAAGAAAATTTTCGAAGCAACTAAAAACCAAAAATTTATTTTCTATCACAACAAAGTAAATTCTTACAAATACTTGTAGAATTAAAGTTTTCCTTGAGAAAAGTCAAAAAATGCTACCTTTTGACCAAATTCTCAATTTGTTTTTTTTTTCCTATCTTTTCAAAGATAAAATCTTATTCAAGTATTGAAAAAATTCTACAACTCAATTCTACAATTCTACAAGTGACAACTATACTAACTTTAAAACACACAAACAACATCACAATGCCATATAAAGATATAATAGTGATAGCTTACCTCTTTTGGTGTTCGTGTACGTTCAATAATCTGAAATCGAAATAACAAAAACATATTTTTGTTACAAGTTTTACATACAACGGTAATATGCAAAACAAAATTTTTAATATTCAATTAACTCAAGAAATTCAAAAATCCCTTATTCCTTATTAAAGACATTTGTTTCTTTTCTTCTTAAATGATATCTGCCTCATCACTCAGAAAATATGAAAAAAAAAAAAAAAAAAAAAAAAAAAAAAAAAAAAAAAAAAACGAACTCTGATGTCAAAAAATATTTTTGTCAAAAAATATTTTATTCAAATTAAATAAAAGTTTTCGAAGCTAAAACGTGCATCAAGGAAATCTAGTTCAATATTTATTCCATATTGTTTCTAATATTATGACCTTTCCAAAACCAGTGAATCTATATTATATATGTATATATGTCCATTTTTCCTGAAGTTTGTGATGTCTTTGAGGCTGCAAAAAAGTTAAACAGTCATATATTCTCTCATTCTGCAGCAGTCCAGAATCTAAATGTGATTGTTAGTGCTATAGGTCTCCCATAATTTATAATGTTTCTCAAAGAATATAATGCTTTTTCACAGAAGTATATCTTTAAATCGTTCGATTCCAAATGTTTTCAATCAGGTCCACTTTAACTTATCATTAAAAATCCCCAACTGAAATAACCAGCCCTTTTACCTTAAATTTTTAAATTTTGAGTTCCGAGAGTTAATAAAGCCCACACTGCATAAATACCACAAAAGGAATTAGAGAGCAGATCTTAGAAAAACATCGCTGTAGGTTAGGCTTATTAAAGTGAAGGTTTTTCAGGCAAAATAAAGACATTTAAATGTTTTTAAAACCAATTATGCACTTTATTATAAGAAATTTATACAAACAGACAGAGTTGAATTAAGTAAAGCTGCACAAAAGCAGAACTAGTATTTTTTTTCCTTTTTTATAACAAATTGTCATAAATCTCTGTCACACTGAATTTCACCTAATTATGAGATAAATGTTGGCAGTTCTTTTTTATAACTAACCAGTGGAAACACACCTCCCATCCAGCATCCAGTCCTTTTGTGCCGTATAAATCGTAAATCAATCTTGTTTGTCGATTGGAAAGAACTAAAATAAAAGTAAGAACATCATATCAGGTTAATTCCTAGTAGGGAAATAGGAAGGGAAATTTTTACAAAAAACAAAAATTTGAAAAACCCCTCCTAACTACACACTGAATCCTGGAAAGTAACAATGAAAAGAATTTTATCTGTTTTTTAATCAGTATATCCTGGTTTTAGGTACCAAGACCACCCACTTTAGTGGCTAAATCTAAGAGGAAAACCCTGCTTATAAATGCTTTTCTTCTTCTTTTACAGTTTTAGGTCCCTTTGCCATGCTAGTATGGGTTAGATGGAAATCATATGAGTTTGGCATGATTTTAATGGACCGGATGCCCTTCCTGTCGTCCACCCAGTTTTATATATCAAAAAATTACGTGTTTTTATCATGACACCATCACTAGGAAGGTTGCCATGAGACATGGTTATCCAAATCAACGGGAGAATCAAGACCACGGGAGCAAAATGCAAAAATTATATTTATCAGGACCATTTATTGTGTAGATGATCAAAAAATAAAACAAAAAAATAATGCTATTAGAGATCAAATTATGGAATTTTCCCAGAATATCAGATTGTCAGAACAAAATAAGAACACTATGATAACCTGCGATTTTCATTTAGTATAATTTTCACACCAAAATTGTTTAAAATTAAACTAAAAAAGTGTTACATTTTTTTTTTCGTGAAATTTCACTTTTTGATTGGAGGCTAATGCTAACAATAAAAGATTTTAAACATAACTCAATTTTTAATAACTTAACAAATACCTTCTTTTTAATTAAGAATAAAACTTTGCGCCAACCAATTTTAGCAATTTAAGGTTGAATATAAATTTATTAAACATGGATTTGAATATGTTATTGAATTATATAAAGGTTAATAAAGAGTTGCAGTTTAATCCAGGTCATCACCAAATATGTACTATCGATTCTTTTATACCTGGAATTTGTTTTAAGATATCAAAAAATTTTTCAAAACTTCACTTTTTGCAAAACTATCAAAAAATAATAGCAAAATCAACTGCCTTACCAACAGCTTCTGTTGCTGCCCTCCCACCCCAGAAACTATCATTTACTCTTACCATCATAAGCTTTGTGCACTTTACTGAAAATCGATTCAGCTACCTAAAAATACATAAATAACAACAACATAGATTATAAAAGATCATACCTGTTAAAATGCCCCTTTTTATCAACAAAATATACTACATTAAGCTAATATCACACTTTGTTTGAAAAGGAAATTAAACTAAAAATAATTTTTTAACCAAGCATAACATTTATAAACATAATCATCTTAATATTTTGTTTGTATAAACTTTAGTGAGCAGAAAACTTTTACAAGGCAAAAAATTTTTTTAAATTTATAAATAAATTCACCTGAAATTTCGCATCTTTAAAATAAGATTAAGAGCTGTCGCAAACAACTAAAATTGCTTTTTAAAGATGGAATCAGTTAAATTGAAATTTTTCATGAATGAAAATATTTGTTTTTGATTCCAAAACTTTCTTATAGACTTTTGAAATTTCATCAATTTAAAACTTTATAAAAATTTATGCGTATACTTTTGTAATTTTTAGTTTCTACTTTAAAAAGTTGCCAAAAAACTTAACACAACTTAAACTTACTCTCTTATTTTTTGTTTCTTGGTGTTTATCAGGATGATAAACTACGCACATCCGACGATATGCAGCTTTAATCTCTTCATCACTGGCCTAAAAAATTGAACTTAAAATATATACCAGAAATTTACTTAATGTAAACTAAAAGACATAACATGAAATAAAAAAAAGCCTTATAATGAACCCATACTCAAAGTACACAAGGACTCAACTGGAAAAGTGGACCTAAACTTCAAATGTGTGTAATGAAAATATCTTTTTTATTGTTAAGGTTTAAAAAAATAAATAATTGATAAGGAACATAAGTTAAGTCAATGAAATGATATCACTGACATTATCCTACTATTTCCAAATTATCGTTTAATTTTCTTGCAAGATCTACAATTAAACAAAAGTTAAATTGCAATCAAATCTTTCAAAATCACAAGCATGAAGATAATATTGTAGGATATCAAGTCTTGCTTTTAAATTAATTTTAATAACCTTCAAGCTTTAATACCACTAACAATAATTCAAGTAATTATTTGATATCAGAACAATGTTTCTCAAGAAAACTCCAGAAGCGACTAAAATCTAGGCCTACTCAGCTTGTTTTTAGCATAATATAATCTGATCTAGGTTTCACAAGCCTTGAAAAAGAACTCACAAAGGATCACACTTTAGCAGTTTTTTAATCCATTTTCTCATTACACTGCTAATCCCTCGGAACCGTCCTTAAATATATGGCATATATCAGATAATTTTAAAGCTCTTTTTCCAACAGACAAGTCAATCACAAATGGAATTACACCAATATCAGTTCATGATGCAGTTATAATGGTCTAACTTTAAGCACAAAAGGGTTAATGGCTAAAATAGATATTCAACGTGCATTTCACCTATGTCCAGTTTGGCTTTAGTTTTTAGGCATCATATTGAATTGAAAAAAAAAAATTGGTAAACACGCTTACCGTTTAGATTTTGGTCTTATATATATATATATATATATATATATATATACTTTTCTCTATACGGTAGGAT
>JAUZNK010076590.1:0-13561 GCA_035046665.1 Euphysa ruthae | reverse complement strand
TTATAAAGTTATCTTTAAGACAATTGCAACTTCAATAAGTCTTGAAGAAGGTTGGAGCCCTAGCAAAGCTCGGTTTTTTTAATTGCTATTGGAATTTATTTCAGATTATTGTATATAGTTAAGACACTAGTTACTCAACAGAGTTCCTCTTGTTGATGATACATGTTTAACTTTTATTTTTAAGTCACTAGTGCGCAGTTGCAAGAATTTCATGAGGGGATGAACTCGTGGCAAAACTGCTTGTATATTGCTACGTGTTTATTCGAGAAAATTTTTACGAAACGCTGGTGTAAATCAAACAATGACAAGAAAAAATTTATTTTTTTGACAATAGAATCTGGGATTATAGCATGAATCCATTAAAAAATTCATTTTTTAAAGCATGATTTGTCATCAGTAATTTTAGAATCCGAGATTTCTTTTGCTATTTCTTTGTTTTATTTTATTTCAAAAAATGCTGGTTTTTTAGTGCCTTTTTTGCAAAATTTTATTTTTTTAGGTAAAAATGTAACTTATCAAGAAAAAATCAATGCAAAAAATGTCATGCAGAATTTTTGGTTTGTACTAAAACCCTGGCAATTATAATAATTATTTATAAACAACATTTAACAAAAAATTTCAAGATACCATGCAATGGTTAATTTTTACCATTTGGATAACTTGTTTTTTTGCAGTTGAAGAATCAGTTGAAGAATAAATTTGTTATGATGTGCATTGTTTCTTTGATTTATTATTTTTAGAATGTTTTGAAAATTGACAAAGACAATTACAATGCTTTAGTGTTTATTGGAGTCTGTGTAACTGAGCTCAACGAATATGAACGAGCACGGCAGGCTTTTAAAAAAGCTATTGCTCAAAATGAAAAAAATATTTTGGGATGGCAGGTATGTGTTTTCTAATTATAATTTTAAATATTTTCTTATAGATTATGACATTTGTTGGATTAATTTTTGGTTATGGATTTTCTATTTAGGGTTTTCCCTCATAGGGGGCAAATGTCTTCCCCTCACTAGCCAAAATTTCATGTTTCATGTCTAAAATGGTAAGAGAAAAAAAGTTTCATGTTTTAAACAATAAATATTGTTGCTTGTATCAGTTGTATGCTACTATATATTTGTGATCTGGAATGCTTCTTGATTTTCTAATCAGCCACAGTTGATAAGATAGTAGTTGAATTTTTCTACACTTTTCATTTTTTTTTCTGACTTAAGTAGAAATCTGAGCAGGTACAAGAAATAGAATCACGAGAATCACTAAATAAATTATTTAATCTGAGAATTATTTTTTCATTGATGCAGCCACTATTTTAACAAACAATTGTAATTTATTAGTATATTTGTGGCAAAAAAAGCATGATTTTTTGATTTTTTAGGGTCTTTGCTCATGTATAGAGAAATCAAACAATGATGAATGGAATGAAGAATTAACTGAAGCTTATGTTGTTCTACTAGATGGACTTATCAGGTGAGTATATCAAATACTAAACTATTTGAAATGTTGTTACTCTCAAGCAGCAATGTTTTTTACATTTTTTTTTAACTACCAGAATAAACACCGGATATTTTAAACTCAATTCAAAATAACCTTGTGCTTTATAATACTTATACATTCAGATATTTTTAATAATTAGATATATATATATATATATATCTTTTTGATACTTATGTACCTACATACATACATACATACATACATACATACATACATACATACGCCTGAATTATTTGCTAATTCATTGGTTCAAAAACCCTCTGATCCATATGGTCACTTGTTGAAAAATTTCATATTTTGATACTGAACCCAAATTTGGTCAGTTTTCTGTCCAAAAATAAAGTTTTATTTTTCATGAAAATTTTTTGTCAATTTTTACATGAAGATGGAAACACATTACATTAAATTTTTGCAGTTAAACTATAATCTGTCTGTTAAAGTATTTTGTTCAGGGACCTTGGCCTAAAACAGATCAATTAACTTCCAGAAATGTTTTTGTTGTCCTTTAATCTGGATGTTTTGTTAGAAAACTGACTACAATGTGATCCATAGGGTACAAAAATGTGCACTTAGAACAGTCCATCAAAACTTTACATTAAGCTTTGATGAACTACTTACCCTTGAAAACACTATCATTATTCATTAAAAAAACATCTCTATTTTCTAATGATTGAAACTTACAAGTCTGTTAGTAGATTGAATCCAGAGTTAATGTGGGAAAAATTTGAAATGAATAATATACCTTATTCTTTGAGAAATGGATGCATTTTAAAAACTCTCCCCAGTGAGAACATCTACTTACGGAACTAACTCTATTTTTTTTTTTTTATTTTCAAATTTTGGATATTAGAGATACGAACACATCTTTATATTGTTTGCAACTATTAGGTTAAATATTCATTCAGGGCCCTAGGCCAAATTCGTTAAAAATCTTTCACTAAGTCCAGGAATGACAAGGGCTATAATTGAGTTTACATTTTTTTTTTCTCCAGATTTTCAATTTTTGGGTAAAAATAAATACACAAAAAGCGTATTTTCATTTTTTTGAGAAGTGCTTAGACTGCATCCTGATGGATTGATTAACAATTTAATAAGAGGGTTAGGCATCTATGGAAATGAGGGAAAGGGTTTGAGAAAAGAAATTGTTAAAAGGACAAAAAAGATGTATAATAAGTGAATAAAGGGCAGGAAAAATGTAATTTTTTTTTAAAAAAAATAGTGATTACAAAAACTGTTTAAAAATATTCCTGCTAGGTTTACTTGGAATTGTTAATCTTTTTTAGGCTTTTTTCGTCTAAAAAATTTAAAGAAAAAATAAAGGCTTTTTTCAGTTTTTCTTTCTTTTGTTGATGAAATGTATTTTCCCTTCTATTTAGTGATGGAGTGAAATGGACTGAGACTGCTGGTAAACTGATTTCATTATTAAAAAGGACTGAAAAGTTTGCTGATGTGAGTAAAAATATATATTTGATAAAAAAACTGCTCACTGTTATTAATTCCTATTTGTTAAAGCAACAGTTTTTGATCACAATTGCTTGCAAAGTAGAAATTTGATCGCAAGTTTCTTGCTATGTCAGTGAGTGGCACTCTTGGAAAAAATTTTAAACCTGTTTTTCCAAGTATGATTACAGAATTACAATAAATCCTGATTTATAATTTTATTGGCTAATTAAAATTACGTTCAGTACCCCGCTCTCGCGTATAAAGCTATGCTATTCAAAATATTAATAATACATAAATATAAATATTCTCCACAATTTTTTTGCGGCTGTTGTATGAAGTTTTTTGTTATTTTGATTAAAAGTTATTGATTGTGTCTGGAAATGAATCATTGTTCATCATTACGATCATTTAAACATCAAAGTTTTTAACGGTATGATTAAAGTTTTATAAAATGATTTTTAGAATGTTTGTTCATTTTTACAAAAAGTTATCTGTCTTGGTGCCTTAAACCTCAATTTTAGTTAGTCATTAGAATCTTTGCTGTCAAAATTAATGAAAGCAATATGACTTCATATTTTATCTTTCCGCTCTATTTAATAAAAGATTCTCATTAATAATTGTGCTCATTCACGTGGCCAAAACATTTTTTTTAACTAGTTTGCTCCCTGCAAGGCTAGAAGCCACTACTGGGTGTTTAGGGACATGCTCCCAATGACGCTAAATCAAACTTCGGAAAAGATTCTAATATCCAAATAAATGACAGTTAATTGTTTCTAACTTGAAAAACACTCCAACAGCTTTTCTTTTACATCTTAGTAATAATCAGCTGTCTTGTGTACTGAAACCAATTCAATATATTGCTTCTTTTTAAGGCTATTGCATGGTCAAGGAAAATTATAGAGAAATACAAGAATGCAGATGAGATTGTTGCTGCGTGGAAAGACGTTGTTGCTATTAGTAATAAAATGGTAGATTTTCAGTTATTTGAACGTTCAACTTTTTGGTAATCACATCACATGCTCTTTCGTTTGATATGCAAAGTTTTTTGCGTAGAACTAGAATAGAACCCTGTCTATAAGATTTATAAGGTTGTTGCTCACTCACGTCTATTAATAAAATCTCACTTTTTCATTTTTTTTGACCGTCTTTTAAAAAGTTTTTAAATCATAGCCGTAGAAAAGTGAATGTTAGAATTATTCACGTGGCTCACAAAATCATGGTCAATCTTCCTAAACTAAAGTGTGCAATTTTAATGTGTACACCCACAAATATCATATATGTTTCTAAAAATAAATTAAATCAGCTAATGGTCAATGATAGCCAAATTGTGTACCCACTTCCTTACTGTTTTAAGGTGAATATAGATTTTATATATACTATGTTATATAGTTAAATATTCTCATTTAGTTAATTATTTTTATTGTTTGTATTTTATATTTTTAGTGCTTGAAAAGATTTACCTTGACTCACCAATTTTATTTAGATAAGCAGTTGCTTTGTTAAAGAACTATCAATTATTAGTTATTAAGGGTTTCAATCAAAATTCATCTGGTAATACAAATTCAACCCTCATATTTTTAGGCATCAATTAGTGGTTTCTCTAACGAATGCATTGATCAGGTAATTTTTTTTTTCTTGCGGTTAATTCAATTAAAATTAAAATTCAAGTTAAAAGTTGTATGCTCATTTATTATTCAATAACACGACGCACTGCCAACTACGAAAAAAAATTGGCTTAACAAGTAAATTAACCTCAAGAAACCAATTAATTAAAATTAAAATTTTACATCATAATTTTGTAATTCATAGCTTGATACAATCAAGGAGGGCTATACGATTAGCAATACTTGGAGAAATAAACTTTTTAATTTCTAGATAAGTGCTGTTTCTACTAGAAGCAACAGTTTTTGTGTCAACTTGAAATTGGAAAACGTTAAATGCCAACACTGAAAGAACTAACAAATATTTAAGTTGTAAAAGTTGGGGTTTTGTTGACAACCTTGGTGACCAGAGTTTATAATTTAAATTTATTTATTTTGCTCACATGAACTTGTAACCCGTAGTGCAGTTTAAAAATAAGTTTGTGTATTTTTAAACGAAAAAATGAAGTTAGTTAATTTTTATTTTGCTATAATACAAAGCAGTTGATTAAAATTAAAATGAAAATTGTTTAATTTATCCAAGTAATAATTCACGACATAAAAAAAAAATTAAATCAAAACTTAAAATAAATTCAAGAGAATTTCCTTATTTCTTTATGAACACTTTTTAATGGAAAATAATTCCAAAGTTTTATATGTTTTGATGAGATTTCATGAATCATTCTAGATCTTGAGGTTTGTTTCCTCACAGATTAGCCATAATTGTGAGTCAATGATATGATGCTAATCAAAATATCAGAAATTTTATTTTGATTTAGATAATCGAAGGCTATGATGGTATAATAAAATACGTGAACGATGATGTTAATGTAGAAGATACGTGTGTCAATTACTTAGACTTTGTCATGTTAATATCAGTAAGTTTATACTGTCTAATACTAAATCCTCATCCTGAAATCTGAAAGTTCAGAATTAATTGCAGTTTAAGTTTTTAAAGATAATTTTTCGTTTTGATGCTTCATTAATGATTTTTGATTTATTTTTGAGTAAATTTACTTGCTTGGTGTATTTGAATTTTTTCACATTCTCTTCCACAAACAATCAAAAATATAACTGTATAGACATCTGAAATGCACTTATAACTAACTAAATAACAATCTGTCATCCTTTTATTTATTTGACTACATTGCAATGTTAGGATCTATGAGAGTTGACTGAATTTGGTGCCTCTATCCAACCTAGCATTTCAAATAGCAGAGTATTTTTTTTAATGGGTTAATATAAAGAGTGAAAGCTGTGAACTGACGCAACAAAATATTTCTATAAATAATAGAAAGTTTTGTACCTATTTATAAAAAAGGGTTCTAGGATAGTTGGCCTCCCGATAATTCCCCTAGGATAGTTGTCTCCTAGAAAATTGGTAAATTGCCCTCTAGACAATTGCACTCTGTAATAATTTGCCACCTGAAGTATTTCACCCTGGACAATCCCACCTTGGATAATTACCCCAGGGTACTTGACTCTATAAATCATTATTCAAAAATAAACTTTTTTGAAATAGGATAAAAACTATTTATTGTAAAATGGACGAACAAAGCAACATATCATTTGTTTTTTAATTCACTTTTGTAAAGGTTTTATCTGGAAAAGAAAGAAAAAAGAAAAGTTTTAACGAAAAGAAGATCATGTTTTATTTAACTCAAGATCTGAAAACTTATTTCGTGACTAATCGTCGTCAACGATTCAGATTATATGTTGATTGCAATCAACATGATGCCTTCTTGAACATGACGCCTTCTTGACGTCTTAATTTTACAGAATTCTCACACAAACAAAGCTTTCCTCTTTTTTCAAAACCTCCAGAAACTCCAAAAAGTAGGGTGGCAAGATAAAAATTTGCTTGAAAACCACTGTGTCATCCTTCAATGTTACTATTGGTACGTATACACTCTTGGTTGCTATGATTGAACATGTTCCAAAATTCTATTGTAAATAACGGTGCCCCTGCCTTCCTGCATAACCTACCAATGTATGTGTCCTAAAAGTATTCAAGGACATAGTCTGCAATCCCGATATAATTTTGTCTTAACATGCTCACGCCTGTATCAGATGCATACACAACATCGGCTGGAGGAACAAATGCAATGGTAGCGACCATTCTCATGTGCACTTTGAATGCTGGATTGTCGTTTTATTGTTGCACAAGATTTTCAGGTTAGTATGTTTCCAAATGTTTTGGCTCAGATAAAAATATACTGACACCTGAGCTCGAGAAAAACATACAATACCGTTGATAGCAGCTATTTCAAAGTCATCCAACATTTGTTCTGGATTGTTAAAATTGTTTATTTGAAGTACTCTATTTGGCACCTCTGTTAGAAATATAAGGTATGTTTGTCTGTTCTTATCTGGCAGTAAGCAGAAGGTAAAATTTCAAAATTGGCATGGATCAAATCTATTTGCTATTTCTGGGCATAATTTGAATATGCTGTCTAAAAATCGCAAGAATTAGCCAGTAACTCCAAGCCCTGATACAAAGATTAGTCAGTGATAGAAAACCAATGCCACTATCGAATAGCAAGAATTATTCATGAGCAACGGTGTCCTGATATTGTTGTGGCAGCACAGGGATGTCTTCTCGCTTGAGCAGAATAAAGTACAAATGTTTCTTTGCAAATTGGTCAATTTTGGTAAATTCACTGCTGCTGCAGGTGTAATGTTTGGAATACATCTCTGAGGATCTGTTGTGAAGTGCTGTCTGTGTTTTCTGGGTTTTTCGCTTAATATCTGTGCGGTCTTTTGTTAGGTCACATTTAGTTTGCGATAGTACGTGGGTGTGATTATTTACCTTGGCAACAAACGTATTGAAGCAATTTCCTTTTCTTCGTTCAACACATTTCCATGATGTATTTGCCAAATCTTTTTGCTTAATATATTGGTTTCATGATCAAATCTTGTTTTTGAGTTACCATGGAAAAAATGGCGGCAATTATCCAGTGTGCAGTTATCCTTTGGGGGGATTACCTGGGGGCATTTATCCTGGGGAAATTTTTTGGGGTCAATTATCTCGGAGCAATAACCCTAGGGGGAATTGTCCAGGGGGTAATTGTTCAGGGAACAATGTTCCATGGGACAATTGTCCAGGTGGCCATTTTCCAGTGGATAATCCAGGGGATAATTGTCTGAATACCATAAAAAGTTTTATAATAATAATTTTAATTTTTAGAAATTTGGAACTACAAAGACGCCATCATTGAATGCTATTTTAAAGCAAGCAAAATCCTTCCATAAAAAGTTTCCATCAAATATGCCACTATATGAGTCATTATGTGTCATACTGTTGTATAAAAATTTAGGTTAGAACAATTTTTTTTTCCCATTATGGCTTAGCTCACTCAGTAAAGTTAAACTTTAATTATAAAATTTTCTGTGTTAGTAGACTACATGATTTAAACCACTGAGCTTTTTTCAGTAGAAATTATACAGTGAACAGTTTTTTTTCATAATGCTCAATTTTTTATGGTTTTGAGCTCTGAAAGAAGAAAAATTTTTTTTGACAGAAAGTTTGATAATAGTTTATTTTAATGGGGATGGCTCAGTTGTGAATGGCTTGGGAAAAAGATTTTTAGTAGCTGTAGAAGTGCTGTTAATTATGAAGTCTCCTGAATTTAGCCATGCTTGTCTGGTAACTTGTAACTATAAAAATTTTTTCTAAAATTTTACGTAAATATCAGTGCTTAGCATCTAATCTGGTGATATCAGTACTATTAAAAAATGATTGCTTTAGAATTTTTTTGAAATAATGTAATGTGTCCAAGGATCTAGTGCAAAACAGGTCAAGTTTGATCTGTAAATGTGCTTCCTTGCTTAAAAGATTATCTAGGTGTTGGTAAACAGAATAAACATTAAAATTTTTATTCCTTTTGCTGACTCATTATTCCTTTCTTACCTTCATAATGTTTAATGTCTCTTTATTTATTAGAAATTAGGGCAATATTGTAAAATCAATAAGTCATATTAAAAAAAAAAATGTTTATGCAAATTATATAAGAGAAATTTGCTATAAATTTTCATCTTTTTTGTGATGTCTCAGAAATACAAAACCAAAGGTTATTTATTTAGCTGCAGTTGATGTTGATAGAGTTGCACGGGAGGTTGATGTTGACACGATACAAGATAATATTGTTGGAGTCACTTACTGTAATATTGACCACGAATTGGTAATACTTATTTATTTCTATAAATTAAAACTGTTTGTGAAACCATAATACAGTAAATATCTTTCCCGCTTTGCTTGAATTAGAGCCTTGCTTATCCCACTTTTCGCAGTTAATCACCTGTAACTTAGCAACACAATGCGATGCTATGCATTTTACTCTAGGATTTCCTAGAGAGAAGTATAAAAATGTAAAAAAATTAATAAAGGTAAAAAAAAACTTTATTACAAAAGAATAAGGGTGCTTGAGCATCCAAGCAAAGATGTTCAGTAACTGCAATCTTCAAATTATTAATTGATTCAAAAGTTGTAAGAGAATTTGTGTTGGAGATACTCAACTAGAGATATAAAAAACTCTTTTCTTGTGTTAGCTTAAATTATCACATTCATGGCAATGTTATGTGGATACTAAAATAAAAGCCCACTAAAAACTACTAATTTATGCACAATGGAATTCTTAATGATAAAAAATTTTCACGTAAACTGACAGAGGGTAAAATGTTCACAATTTCTGTAAATTTTGCTTTTGGACTGGTAGAAAGGAGCCCTAACTCATTGCTAGCAGCTTAGGATGCTGCTCCATCACCAGTTGTTAAATGTCTTTACAACAGTAGTGCCAAGTTGTGCTTGGAAAGTGACGCTGCATCTGTAACAGCTTGCTTCTATGAGGCCACGACTGCTTTTGTTAAGGTAAAAGGCTCGTTATTGATTGGAAATATAAGACAGAACTGCCTTTCTTTACAAGTTATTCAAACAATGCAGCAGGACTTCTTTTAAACCCATTGTTATGATAATTACTAGTAAACCTAAATCGGACTGTGAAACATCACCCAAAGCTGTATTTCTTTCGTTCACCAATTCGTGGTCTTCGCTGTTTTTTTCCTCATGTTATTTTCTCTCTAGTCTATCACCTGACATATTGGCAAAATGTGAAACAAATCTTAATCCTTCCATAAGTTTTTTGATTTTCATGTACCTGGTTACCTTCCTATCAATCACAAGGATTTGTCTTTTCACATGCATGGCCTTGGAATCTTTGTTGTTCATAATCTACCTGTAGTTTGCAAAATCTTTCTTGAAAGCCATGATGAGTTGTACATTTGTTTTTGCCTATATATTCTACTGTCAACCAGTTAACTCTTCTTATGCCAGTCTCCTTCCACACAGCCCTGCAGTGTAATCAACTCCATTTCTGAAAATATTGAAAAGCTTCTCATAATTCACTGATCTGCTAATATCTTTGTCTTTGGGGATTTAACGTCCACCACACTGACTGTATACCTTTCTCTAGAACTACTAGCCTTTCTTGTATTGACATGTACGACTTTGTCATATTTCATTCATTAACTCAACTAGCTGATTCTCCAACTTTTTTTCCTGATCATGACAATCTCTATGTCATTCGAAAAGGTGTGGCATGCTGGGCTTTTCCATAAGATGAAATTATATGGCATCTCTGGTGAAGTTTTGAGAATCATTAATTTTTTTTTTCAGATAGACAAATCAAGGTGGTCCTTGATGGCCACTCTCCAAACTGTTACTTTGTAAAGTCTGGTGTCCTTCAAGGTTCTGTTCTGGGACCTACTCTTTTTCTAACTTTCATTAATGATTTGCTTGATAAATTCTTTGTAGACTTGCTATTATGCGAATGATACTACTTTGTAGTCATGATGATATTCGCACTGTTGTTGAATGGGGTGACAAATGGTTGGTGTCATTCAATGCTTCAAAAACTGCTTTTGGGAAGCTTTCCTTTTGTCTGTGCTGAAGAATGGTAGTGAACACACTGAATGCATGCAGATTCGATTTTTAGGCCTAACATTCTCAAATAACATTTGGAATTCCAACATTGAATCCATTGCAAAATCTGATGCCATAAAGGTTGGATCTCTTTTCCTGTTGTTGCACTTTTATTCCTCCTGAGGTTATACTTTATTTCTATAAGGCTACCATTTCACTATATATTGAATATTGCGGCCATCTTTGGGTGGGAGCCTCTGCTGTTTATTTACATCTTCTTGACCAATTTCAGAAACGTATACCCAACCTTGTTGGTCCTGATCTTAGTTCAAATCTTCAATCACTTTTCAATTGCAGAAATTTACCCTCATTGTCACTGACCTATAAGTATTTCCATGGACATTGCTCTGATGATTTGAAAGAAATAACACCTTCAGATTTTTTCAAGGACCACAAGGTTTTCATCTACTGCTCAGCCTTTAATGAATTAGATCCCTAAATTTCGCAAAAAATTTTATAAAGTTTTTCCCGCATATTGCTCGCTTGTGGAACTCTCTGCTTTCCAATTGCATTCCTTTGGATTATGATCTCCAATCCTTTAAGTCTAATGTCAACCAGTATCTTTCTCATTTTGGCTAAGAACTGCTATATGTTTTGTCTTTATCTCTTGTTTTAGCTTTCTGCCTAGTAGCGGCTTTTAGCCTTTCAGAAGGATGCAGTTTCAAACAAATTGGTTGAAAGCCATCAAAAATTTTTTGCTTCATTTCTTTTTCTTTCTCTGTTTTATCAATAGGGGCAAAATATTATCTCATATTATCATCTGTTAGTGTTGGGATATGCAGTTTTAGATCAGATCGTTGTGTTCCTAGTTTCCTATTTAACTATCATCATGACTTTCATCACACGTTAACTGAATGTTTTGTACACCTCCTTCATTTACTTTGTTGCCTTTATCGCAATTTTTGTTTTTCAGCAAGACTGGTTTATTTTTTCATTGATTCTTATCTTTTTTTTCTGCTTCTAATCTTTGCAATTCTTCAACATGCTTTGTCTCAGATTATTTTGTTTTTGAGCAAATCGATTAACACAATATTTTGAGTAATCAAAAAAAAAAAAGCAAATGGAACGGAAACGAGATACAATGTTTCTTTCTGAGGATGCTGGTGATATTGTAAAAGTAAAGGATGGTTTTTCATAGTTGCACAAAACATATCCATTCATTCTGAAAATTACTCTGTTTTGATCCATCTATTTTCAGAACACTCATACCAATTTTCAAGTGAAGTTTTTTCACTTCTCCCTGTTATTTGAGGTTTTCCTCTGTAAACAGTTAAAGTAAAATTTTTTCAGCAGCATTTGCCACAGCTTATGTGGTAGCATTTTCTCTTTTAGCACCAGCAGTTACACAGTAAGAAATTTGTCTTTTGTTTGAAACCACTCTTACTCCTAAGTATTATTAGGGAATCCACTCTCATCACAATTCTATTTCTGATTGGGTTGAATTTTGTTTCCAATTACAAGTTTCTCCTGCATATCGTAGGCGTACGCCATGAAGGGGTTATCAAATAAGCACTGATCAAATCTCTAGAAACGAATGAAGCTAATCTTTTCACATTCAATTGTTGGTAAATGTTTTAATGTACATACTTCTTCAGGATTTGACCTTTGATGCAATTTCGGGTGGGACTAAATCTAAAAAGTGGGTTGATGCATTTTGCAAGCACTTTCTAAAAAAAAAAGAAACATCTAATAAATGTTAGGATAAGCAAAAAGCGACCATTTTTATGGCAAAGATAATTCATTTCTATCACCAACATCACCATCACCATCATTTGTTAATGTATGCTTTTGCAGCAAACACTTGTAAAACTGGTGAGTTAACATGTTAGCATGTTTAGGAGACAGGTTTCATCATGATTTATAAAGTGATGAAGTCAATTTTTTACAAGTGGCATCCCTAACGCCAATGTTTTTGTAGTATAAGACGTATGAACAGGGTACTTTTTTGTGTGGCGTCTCACTTGGAGACCTTTCCCTAAAAGCTAATGACCATCGCTGATATTTGTCATGTTTTAGAGAAAAGAAAAGTGATAGTAATGCAAAATTTTTCTCACAGCAGATATGTTATATTTTATATAACTCAGCATTCGGGTTTATAATTATATTTCTTCCATAGTAAAGCAAAGTTTTTTTTAAACTTTTTTTTTGGTTGGAAACGCTGGTTTCCGCCATGCTGTTTATTTATTCTTCCTTCTCAATTAGATATTCCTGTTAAAAAATTTTTTTTCAGAGTCCGATCATTTTTTGCTTGATTTTCTAGGGTTATAATGTGTTGGACCCAAACTTTAGAAAATTGTTTTGTCTCGCTCAATTGACAATAGAGTACTTGTTGCACTGTCAGCAGTATTTGCAGACATGCTGCGAAGAAAAACAAGCGGAATTTGACAGTGTTATTATTAAATTGCAAGAGGCTTTAAAGGTGAGAGTGTTTTGTTAAATATATTTTAGAACCAAGATAAATTAAAATAAATTCTCCAGAAGGAAATTATTTGAATGCATATTCATATACATGTATATGTCACATTCATTATCACATGCCCGATGGATTCTATGCACCTGTATAAAATAGTTTATAATTAAAACTATAGCTGAAAATTTATAGTGCGTATTTGATGAGATTAAGACCTTTATTAACACTATAAACCCTTGTTTGGCTATGTTGTTCTAATTGCCCAAAAATGACATGCATTTATTTTAAAGACTCATTTTCCTGAAGTTTTATGTTGCTTTAAAAAATAAAATGTGAACAAAAAATTAGATTGACCTTGTAAAAAAGTAAGTTGGATTAGCGCTTTATGATATTTTTTGAAATTTGATATCTAAAAAAGTTAGCAAATTATTTAACTGGCAATATGTCTTGAGAATTTGAAGTAATTATGTTTTGCTGGAAATCATTAAAATTAACTTTTCAAAATTTAAAGGAAATCTATTTCATCATCTCAAATCCCTAAGGTATTTAAATTTTGTAATTATTTAGGGGTGGGGGTGGGGGGGTGGCATACACGTTTGA
>JAUZNK010076579.1:0-13562 GCA_035046665.1 Euphysa ruthae | reverse complement strand
GTGTTGATTTTGTTCAAAAAATATAATTTTTGATTTTCCTTTTGAATTTTTTTCTAATATTTCAAAAATCTTATATTCTGGTTTAGGACCTTTTTTCTATATTCTTATTATATAATTTATTTGCGGTATTTTTGGGATTTCTTTTCTTTTGAAACTTTTAGCTGTGCTTGTGTTCAGGTTCAAAATTTGTCTGAAACGCATTTTAGGTTTTTTTTTTACAAAAATTTACAAGCTGATTCTGCATAAATTTAAAAATTATCTCAAAATCCCTTATAAATTCTCTCGATAGGAGTCCATTTTTTACTAAATTGCTTGTTATCTAAACATTGTTTTTACTATTTTATTTCTTTTAATCACGAATTTATTTTATTTTTTGTTTATACATGAATTTACAAGAGCATGCAGTTTTTCGGATGATTTAACTAAACAATAGTAAAGATAGCCATGTAGAAGAAGTTTGAATAAATCATTATAAGAAAATTTTCTTACTGACTCTAATATGTTAATAATTTGTTGAAAATTGATATACAAATTTTTGTAAAAAATAAACAGTGCAGAAGCTAGTAAAATATTGATTTAAATTTACTGTTGGAATCACAAAATGAGTTCACAAGAAAATTTTGTAGGAGTTTTTGTTTTTTTTTTTTTTTTAACCATTCGTTTTCTGAATGGCTAGAAGCCACTACTTGGCAGGAAACTAATGAAGAGTTGAAGTTCCAAACTTAACACACTGAAATGCTACTCAAAAGCTGAGTGGGGGATACCCTAATTTGCAGTTGGGAGTCACGAGCGGTACCAGCTGAGCTATCCGGGTACTCACACAGGTAGCTAGGAAACAAAATTTTTTTTCTCTGCTCTGTGCTAATTATTTACTTTATGCAATATTTTAATTTTAGCCAAAATACAAGGTGTATAAACCTATTCCTCGTGATGGATGTTCGGAATATCTGGATATAAAATCTTCTTGGAATTCTTCTTGTTTGGTGAACTCTGGTGGAAATTGTTCACAATTTGAGAAGTTTCGACAAGCATATTATGGCCATGCTAATCAAGTTATTGTTATCAATACAGGAAAAACTGTTGAGGTACTTATTTTTATTCATAGTTTAAATTATACATAATTTTGAGCATTTATATTTGAGCTTCTTTTGAATAGAATTTAATCATATTTTTAGTAAATTTATAAAAAAGTTAAATAGTAATATAGGATCATACTCTCTTGAGCTTTTATTTGGTGCTAATTATAAGCTAGAAATTTTCATTTTCATTAAGCATGATTTTGTCATATGTTTATATAATCTTATTTTCAACCATAGTTAATGTAATATAGTCAATTGGGGTAATTATGTTTAAATAAATTTTAAATCGATGGCTAGTTTTCCGAATTTTTGTTACTGGCTGGTGAAAGGTAGACCATAGCAAGGTGGTAACATGTGCAAAAGGTTGCTTCCACTATTGTTAGACAGCTATTTTGAAAAATAGATATCTCATAATTACCCCAATTTTTGGGGTAAATTTGGGACATGCATGGGGTAATTATGATACAGTGTCCCATTGTTACCATACACGGGGTAATTATGGGACAGTGTCCCATTGTTACCCCTGCTGGAAAACTTATTTGGGGTAATTCTGGGACACAAGCCATTTTCCTGTTTTTCACGCTTTCAATGACTTTGCACATGATAGGGTAAGTAAGGCAAGGTAAGTGATTTTCATAATAAAGTCTATATATCTCAAACAACTGTATTAACTGTATATAAAAACAACATGAATACTATACTCCTTCTCTCGATCAAATTTTGTTACAATTTCAAAACTTTTCTTGCCTTGGTTAATCTAAAATTTCCCATTTTTCAACATTTTATAAGCCGTTGCGGTCATTGAGACCATAATTACATTATAGATGGGAAATTAATCAATATCCCTGTTTAATTACTTTGGTAGCTCTTCCAAAAGTGTACCGAATCCAAGTGCATGTTTAAGAAAATCTAGCTCTAAGTTGGTTGTTGTACCATCTGTATCACTCAAAAATCTTCTAATTGTTTTACCAATGTAAAACTTCACTTTCTTTCACCTTTTTTCAGCATAGTAGATGGCACCAACAAACGTACCAATTAAATCTTCTTTCACTCGAGGGTTGAACTGTTCCCACATATCAAGTGCATTATAAGTATAAATAACCTTGCCTTTCTGTCAGAGGGGGTAACATTGGTTGATCTTCACAGATTTGTACTTCTTCATTATCATAATCATTTTCATCACTGTCTATGTCCTCTACGTCATTATCTTGCTCCATCTCCATCTTCATATCTTGTTCTTCATCCTTTTTTTTGTCTTTTTTTTCATTGGTCTTTTTTTCATTGTTTTTGTTTCGTTTTTCCTTTCCTTTTCTTCTGTGGCTTTTATTGCTTCCTCAAAATGTTCATCAGAGGTAAGGATTGCTCAAAACATATTTAAAAATGTGTGAAATAGGTGACCATCATATATCAGGAGATGTTCCTCAAGCTCATCAATACCCAAACATAAGAACGTTTATTTTTATTAGGATAACGCCTATAAGCATATCAAGGCTCTAAAATTGCTAAAAATTAAGTATATTCTAAGCATATGGCAAGCTTAATTTTTCGTAAAATAAAATTTCTTCCTTAAATATACTGTAGCGAGTCACAAAAATTAATGAGATATCCTTGTTTCTGCAAAACACGGCAAATATGTTCACTATTACCTGAAAACCTGTCAAAAAGAAAACAAACGTTAATTGGACGATTTTATGTTTGTTAAGTTAATATTCCGGATTGGAAGACTAAACAAAAACATTGTGAAAATAAAAATTTTTGTCTTAGTAAATGTTAGTTACAGCATGATATAAACACATATAGGTTAATTCACATAAATATATCAAATATAAATTTCTTTAAATAGCGTTGTTAATCTGCATATTTTTAATATTTTTGTTTTAACTGTCTTTTGTTGTAACCTTGGGTATGCATTAAATATGCATAGTTATTAAGTTTCTGCCTTTATCTATATTTCAAATAAAAAGTGGTTAGGGTGTTATAAAATAATTATTTAATATGGTTAAATTCTAATATTTTATCAAGCTTATCACCACTTTTTTTTTAAACTAGTGGTTATGTGAGTTGATCTTTTGTGGCAAATTTGTTTGACTTTTATGATGCGAACATAAATATGTTGAGTGTCATATATAATGATATTATTACATTTAAGGTGTGTTAATTCAGTACGATTACAAAGTGATATCTACTACGTTAGTACCTCTTTATATGTTCTTGTCTTTTCTTCGAACTGCTCAAACTACTTAAAAAATATCTCACTATCCATCCACCCTGACTTGTTGGGATATATCCAGGGATAGTTATTGAAATTTGGAGGCAAATTGGGTCACCATATTGGCTTTAATGAATTATTATGGTGTTCACATTTAACAAGTCAAAAATAGCGTTTAACTAATTAAAAAAAAAAGTAAAATGTACCACACAAGTCAAGGAAAGAAGCGGTGCAAATATGATTTTTTCACAGAAGTTAGCTAAGGGAGGGATCTTCCACAAGATAATTAGTTACAGAGATTTCTTATATTGTTTGGAAGTTATTCGAGCTTCCTTAATTATCGCTTCATTGTAACTGACCCAAAATTGCCCCAGTTAACTATATTAGCTTACGTAGAACTCTGAATTTTACATTTTTGGTATATTTGTATACTCAATATGAAATATAAAGCAAAGCAAAAAAAGTTAAACTTTGCAAACTCAGCTTAAAAGCCCCCAAACAGTTGGCCTAAAAATTTCTGAAAGCTTAGATAGGTAGGCTTTGTTTTTGCAAATTAAAACTTTTAAATTTTAAGATAAGAGTAAGAAATATTGAAAGCATCTAAATGCTGAAGTGCCAGAGCAAACAACGTGACTAGGTCTATAAATCCAAAATGTTCTATGTATTGTATTTTTGACATGTCAACGACTTCTTATGGATTGGAGACGAATTTTTTGGAATTTTTTGTTTCAGAAAAGTTTGGCAGTTTTGTAGATTTGGAACTGGTTTGGTGATTGCGGAAGCTTCATAAAATTGGAAAAAAAAAATTGCTAACAAAAAAACTTCATGGCCTTTGACCTCATTTTTTTGTTGAAATGACAATGAAGACAAATTGAACTTTCTAGAAGATAAGGACATTTATCTGAACTGGAGAAAGGATGTCCACAATAAAATTTAAGTGATAGATAGAATGGAGCAGAATCAGATTTTTATGAATTTTCAACTCTGAAAATGAAGAAAATGAAAATATTTTTTTCTTCAGGTTATGATGGTTTTTGTTTTACTCCAACTCCAACAATAGCTAAAGATATCCACCCTGGTTTTGATATCAAAAAATGAGTAACTTTTACTTGAAGACAACATTCACTCATTTTCAAAATTTACTTGATGTTAAAATTTCTGAAAATCCAGCTGAGTTGGTTGTTTTGGTTTTTTTGACTGATGTTTATGTATGTTTATGGCTTTGTGTATTTGGTTATCATACATTATATTCCTGAAGCAATAGTTTAACTTAATAATAAAATTTAGTTATATTCAGCGCATCTAAAAATTATCCTTATAATTTTAATTTTGTTTTTTTATAGGTATGAGTATGAATAGGTTGAGTCGCCTAGGGTATAAGCTAAAAAAATGAGCCTTCACT
This sequence comes from Euphysa ruthae, assembly GCA_035046665.1. Taxonomy (NCBI): domain Eukaryota; kingdom Metazoa; phylum Cnidaria; class Hydrozoa; order Anthoathecata; family Corymorphidae; genus Euphysa; species Euphysa ruthae. The sequence goes on along the minus strand of JAUZNK010076579.1, from coordinate 8,872 downwards.
GAACTTCTACACCTTAATATAACAAAAGTTATGACCAATAGTGTAAAGAGGAATTTTTTTTTTCATTCCGCTTTAAAGTAGATTGTCTACAGGTTATGCGTTAGAATTTGGCCTATGGCATGCATAAGGTCAATTAAAAGTAGAAACATTTATTTTACATTAAAAATTTTTAGTGATCTTTATTCAAGTTTGGATACCAGAGAATATCAATAGTATATAATAATTTTATCGATTGTATATAATAATTTTTCCTATAGAGAAACTTGAGTTTACTAATATTTTATCTATAGCTTATGTAGCCATAGATTCTTCTACAAAGCTGTTTTCTGGTACACACCCTCGATATGTTCCTTTCATATGCTGTTTAGCTTTAATTTCATTGCACCTTATGTCAATTTCATCAAGGTTTCTCAGTTTGTATTTTGTGTCAAAAACTTTAAAAGCTTTGTTGGTCTTATCTTCTCAAAAATAAATATTCCTACAAGGAGATTTATGTCCAAATTTTTTTGTGGATTTATTTTTTTGATTTCGAAAAAGATCAACCCATTTTGAGAACCCCCATTTTCGATTGCAATTTATGTGACATGTTTTTTTCCATATAAAAATTTTTGTTATCCATACTATTTTATAAAAAAGTTTTATTAGCTACTTTTTGAATTTAAGTATGGTTTTCTAAGAAAACTTTCAGCTCTGGTATGTTGTTTTTTAGAAGCAAGTTATTTTCATTGGCTATATTGAGTAATTCATAATGTCAAAATTAAATTTCCAGATAATGACAGCGATGTATAAGTTACAGCTGTTTATATATGTTCAATTAACTTAATAGTTGATGTAAAAAAACAATTCATTGATAAAAATTTTTTAAATTTATTAAATAAATTGGCTTTTATAACTGCTTTGTATATAAATTTTGTTTTTCTTTGCTAGGAATTTGACCGTAGTACATCGTTCCATGAACACAACCAAGTTCATTTGTCTGTGGGAATGATCTCTCTTGAATCATGGCAAAGTGTTAAGGTATATTTTCTTTTAATAAATGTTATGGAAAATTTTATAAATTAGGAATTATGAATTATCTCCTGTCATTATGCATATACCAAAAATAAGTGTTTGTTTGGGTAATTTTGCATAATAACCACTCGTTTTTGCTATTCTAATGAGGTTATAAATTTAAAATTAAATGTAACTGGTGAGCATGCAGGGCTGCAAATACGCATGAGTCAAGATAATGACTGGATCGATTTGCCATTTGTCCTAATGGGTTTTATTTCATTAGGATTTTGTGACATATTGATGATTATTAAGAGATACGAAGGACTTTACTTTGATTTCTATCTCTTAACCACATACAAAGTGATAATGAAAGCTTATTATGTATTCACGCTATAAAAGTGACAAATGTCTTAATATGTGACTTGATGGCTTAATATCGATGACTCGTCCTAATTAAATTACAGTATGTCAGGATGGAAAATAGTTTCATCAGGACATCATATCTTGATGGCATTTAAAAATTATTTGCAGCCCTGAGCATGATGAAAAGAAATTTAGTTTTTGTTAAAATGTCTATGTTTTGTCAGGTGATGTTTTAAGCATGTATAATAACACTTGAGATAACAAAACAACTGTTGATGAAATAAGATTTGAAAGATTGTTTTTGTTAATATAAACAACTGTGGTTTAAACTTTTTCTGAAAACTATGTTATTCATGAAGAACATACAACTATTGGCCAGGGGGTTAGAAATCAAATGATTAAAGAAGCCAGTACAAAGTATAAAAATTGTTACAGCTGATTGTATAATGACTAAATCTATGCATTCCATGTTTAAAAATTTGAAAGTTCATATTAGGGTTTGGTTGTAAAGCCGATAAGTTTTTAATGGGATGAATCTCCGAGTTGATTGGATTGATAAGTACGCTTATAAACTACAAATAGCTTTTAGTATATTGAGACCATCTAACACCTAAATTTGTACAACTTCAACCACTTATATCATTGTATTGAACTTAGAATTATTAACAAAAAAAAACTACACCTGTGACGAATCTGGGTTTCCCGCTGATCCTGCTAAGTGTGGAGTTGTTTCTTTTTTGCCAATGTTGTGGAAAGCATATATTATCAGTAGAGATGGTATCTGGGATTATCCCAAGCAGCCTGATAAGTGTATTGTTCTATCAAAGCTCCTTTTTCTTGGTCCACTTACGCTTATCGAAATAATACAAGGAAAAGGCTATAAAATTATAGCAGACATACAAGCCCATGCATTATGGAAGTTATAGCAGACATACAAGCCTATGCATTATGGAAGAACTTAAAAACAATTTTTTTACAAAAATGTCACTTCAACTTGAAGCACTGTTTTTTAAAAACTTTTTTAAGGATTTAATTTTCTTGGATACAATTTACACCATAGATCATATCTGTAGTTCTAAGAGTTTATATAAAGATATATTTCTTCAAGTTACCAATCTAATTTCTGCTTTCAGATGGATAAATGTTGTATTTTATTCTATTATTTTCCAGTAAAAAACTTTTTCATATTTTACGGGTAATTCTGAGAGTATCCAAGCCACAGTTTGTTTGACATCCTCTTTGATCACTTTATATTGTATTATTGACTTTGAACTCCGTGTTAAGATTAAAACATATGCAGAAAGAGATGCATGATGTGTGGCTTTTTTCTATTTTTTGTGTGGATTACTTTCCTATTTGTAAGGGAAAAAAACTACACACAAAATCCAAAATAAATTCATAATACCTTAATATAAAAAAAAAATGTTTTATCTGGTCAATGGACTAAATATGATTGCTTCTAAACTTTGATAATTCCAAAAAAATACTATTGGTGACAACAATTAAAATCAAATAACGTAAAAATGTGGCTTTTTTACACCAAATGGCTATATTTTCTTTCAAGCCAGTTTTTTGTGCATTTTTTAAGCTGGTCTATAACCTTTGTATATTCCCTAAGTCAATGTTGAGATTATGCATAATAACCTGCAATTTTAATAAATTTTAACTTTTTTAATCGCCTCCTTTATTTTATTTCGGAATTATGTAAAATTACTGCGAAGTTAGGAAAACAATTAAGAAAACAATATTATTCAAATTATCAAAGTTACCAGAGAATTATGCAAAATAACTGGTTACTGCGCGTAATCTCCAAATTCAATACTCTCGCTGTTACATGTACATCATATGCTTTCAGGTTTTTGTTATACTATATAAGTTTAAATATATTGTGGGAATTTATAAGATATTTTACAAACGATGGGAAATTGAAATAACTGAATCTATGTTGTTCTTTGGTAAAATTAAAATGGCAGAAATAAAAAAAATGTTTCCTTTCTATTTTATGCTGCTATTACCCTGTGTTGTCTTTTTGCTGTTTTAGTTCTATAATATAAGGATCATACTTGAGGAATTTGTTTTTGATAATTTAATATTATTATATATATTATTATTTGATATTTAATTTGTTAATAAAGTTTTAAGTTTTAAAATATAAATACTGTTTTTAATTATTTTTCTCCTCAAAATGACATTACCTTGAATTTAATTTTAATTTCGATTTAATTTCAGATTAATTAATTAATTAATTAATTAATTAATTAATTCAGGGGAGTTTGAAACATTTTAGGAAAAATCCTATGTTTCAAAATCCTAGCCTTAATCTTAGAACAGGGTATTTCATATTACTCAAAAAATTTATTTCAAAACAGTCAGTATATTCTTTGTTCTCAAGAATTTATAACAAACACCAGATAATGATTTTTTTTTAAATATATGAAACAAATTGGTTAATAATTAGATTGATCATATTGATCATGATCTTATACCAGCAGGTGTTATCAAACTTTTGATGTCATTTATGTCATCTTTTTGAATAATAAACAAAGTTTTTGTGAACAATTTTTTATTGACATTCTAAAAATGATTAGAGACCTTACTAACTACATGCCCCAATTTTCTACAACTGATAAATTATCTTATTTATATCAGCAAAAACTGTTTCTGAATAACAATGCTATAATTGATACAGCTATAAATACTACGTATGTAATGGTTGATTAAATATTTTTTAAACAGGAAATTGGTGAACCGATGTATTCTCAGTTATATCACCCTCATGACCCACTGTTTGATCCAAATATATTCGTCATTTGGCTGATTGCTGTTTTGACAGTGTGTACTGGGGCTTATTGGAGTGGTGTTACATTACAACAGAGGTTAAATGTTTTTTTTTTTTATAAAAGTAAAAGCTTTCTGTTATTACTGATTGTGCATTCAGTACTTTCTAAAAAATTAATACATTTTAGATAAAATTTTTCACTTTTTTCATAAATGGAAAACTGGTAAAATTTAAAAATTTTTTTACAAATTTGCATTTAAATAATTTACCAATACTGAAAAATTTAGGTTTTTGATAAATTTTTAACATTTTACTCTGATAAACCTTATACAAATTTAATGTTTGCACATCAAGTTTGTGACTCATCAAGACAAACAGATTTTAAAAATCTTTTTCTGTGATACCAGCAAACAGTGCAGTTTATATTTTGTAATATAATATAATTTTTTTTAATATTTCAATTTAAACCAAAAGAATTCATGGATATTCTTCCTCGTTTAATTTTTGGAATTTGAGAAATGTCTTTATTTTATTTTTTAGCCTTTCTGAGGGAGTCGACAGTGCCAGCAGTCTTTGCGGTCCATTTTAAAAACAGTACAATCATCAGTACAATAATCTTATTACAATATTTCTGAAAGTTGTCCATTTTGTTTCAAAGAAAAATTGTAAATCATTTCTTATAAAAATCAGGGGAAATTATTAAAAAAAAAATCTGAATTCATATGTAAGTTCCATCATGATGAGATAGGTCCAATGTTCAAACTTTATGAAGATAGTTGGCTTGCATTATGCTAACAGACACAAAATTTTCAAACATACATAGTGCTCTAACAAACCCAAAAGTAAGACACCAAATTATCAGACACCAAATTAAATATATTATGTATATAAATAAACAAGTATGTAAGTAGACAATACTAAGTATATTTTATGTATTTAGTATTGTCTGTTTTATTATCTAAATTTCTATTTAATATATTTAATGTAGTTTAAATAATATCACATTTTCGATAGTAATCTAGAGTGAGGTTATTATATAATTATAGAAAATAATTTTATGGATTACAAAGCACAGGTTTCTCTTCATAGGATCAATGTACATTTATCTCGTGAGGGATATTATGTATACTGTCTCATAAGGAATCTAAATTTTACTTAATATTCTTTTTTGATAAAAACTTGTTCCACTTATACTTGAATGTGTAAAGTTTAAAATTATCTTTAGTTTCACTTAGTTATTTAAACTTAATTCGGTGAAGAGAAATTGATACTTTGAAATTCAAAAAATATACATTATAGAGACTATAACATTAATGAAGTCAAGTGAAGTTGATTTTTTTGCATGTATCAAAAGTATCCTAAAAATTTTTTTTGAGAAGTGTACATGAACTCCTTTGATTTCACAGGATTTTAGAAATATATTTGTATATTTCATGCATAGGTACTTTTATTACAAGTGATCTGAAAATCAGCTTTCCTTGCCGTTAATTTATGGGATGGTTTATCGGACAAAGCATTCTTATTCTTTATACTTTAATTAATTATACTTTACTTCTGTACTCAAATTTTCCTTTGTGAGATACCAAATATTAACAATTTTTAGTCCAGGCAAAAATTTGTTATGAAAACTATGCTTTTTTTGTCCGATTTTTCATAAAAATTAAATTTTTAAAAATAAAATTATTTTAAAACTTACAGTGGAGCTAAAGTGATTGATCAAAACTTCTTTGAGTTTGATTGGAGTGATACTAACAACAGCAGGTGACTGTATTGCTTTATTTTTCTTTTTTTTCCTTTTTTTATAACAACCATGCTTAAAATATTTTAGTGATAAGAAAGATCATTGAAAATAAATCTAAGATTTTTTATTTATTTATTTTAGCATAAGCACTAAACTTTTATAAACATGATCTAATTACATAAGATGCCGATAAAAAGAAAAGATGGCTTTTCATGGGTATGTTAGAGGTTCAAAGATATAATAGCGGCGTGTAACTCTGTTGTTATGCAAAGAAGTGAGCAAACAAATAAGTAACCAAGCAAAACAAAGCAATTAATTTATTTTGTTATCAGAACTCAAATTTAGAACAGCATAAAAGTTAAAAAGAAATTATAAGTCAGTTTGAATTAATTGTGGGGATGGCACAAGAAAAGAAACAGTGCTTTTTCGTCGTTGTGGTCCCATCAAGTCATATTAATCTTTGTTTTAAATTGGGAAACTTTAAAATAAATTTTAGCTTATAAAAACTAATTTAATTTAATTGCAAAAATTTGAAACTGATAACTTAACAAAATGACTGGATGACTTTAATGGAATGTTAAAAATTTTAAAAAGCTTTGAAAAATTTGTTAAAGAACGCAAGCTCTGGAATAAGTGTTGGAAACTAATAAGTAAATTTGTAAATTTTAGGTAAAAAATGTATCTTGGTCTATACACTAACTGATTTGTAAAAAAAAAAGTGAAACAATTATAATTGATAATTTTTTCTTTTATAATAAGTTTGTAATAAGAACCCCCTAAAAAGCTATTGAGAAGAAGATACTTATAAACAATTTTTTGAGTTATAGGCAGAGAGCATGAAACTCTATTTATAGATATTTCGTCTTTGAAGAATTATGTTTACGTCATTCAGCATAAGTCACTGAAATAGAATAATTTCAAAATCCTTTAAAAATTTAAGATCGTCGATTGGTAATGATACTAATCATATAGAGTTCTTTTATTAATTTCTATATTTATTATAATTTTTTTTTTTTTGTGAAATACCAAAATATTTATTCTTCAGCTCAAATATTTTTTACTCTTTGAATCTGATTAATATTTAACAGTGTTTTACTTTGAAACATTTAGTGTATGATAATATAGAGCAGGTTTTCAATGAATATAAAAATTCACAATGTTTTATCCAATTATATTACTAAGAAAGGTACTCTAATGACATTTGTTATAATATTATAATAATATTTATAATATAATATTTAACAATATTTTTTTCAGTCTAAATGAAGATCCTTCAACAAACCAAGAAGATGATGAAAGAGAAAATTTTCCTATAACTACAATGATGGTTTTCACGTTCGTGTTTATGATATGTACTATGCTATTGCTTTTGTACTTTTTCTATAAATACCTCATTTATGTGGTAATTGCAATGTTTGCATTCGCTTCAATATCTGGAACTTATGAATGTCTGTCTAAGTTACTTTCATTTATAGATTGTGGTAAGTTTTTGTTTTTGATATCTTTTAATATCTAATTCTTCAATACATAGTCACTTAGTCGGAATAAACTAATGTTCATTAATCAGCCCTTCATTAAATGGAATTTTTGGGTACACAATGATCAGTATTGGAAAAATTCTTTTTCTTGGTAATGGACCCTAACATGCCCAAATACAATTATGTAGGCCTAAAATCAACATTTTAAAAAAATTTAAAATTATACCATATTAGGAAATAATATTTCTAGTAAAATAGGTATGTCAGTTATTTTAAAAATTTTATCGGGCCTTGTCTCCAAGACGCAATAAAACTTCATTTTTAGGCCTAAAATCAACATAGAAAAATTATATTTTTTGCTATTTATCAAGAAATTATTCTTCTACTTTGCTGAAATTCTGTTTAATATTTGAAAATATTATTTATGATTTACTTTTCATAGTTTGGTCATTTGAAAAATATTATTGGACCTATTCCTCAGGACCTAAAATATGGTAATTTTAAACTTAAAAAACCACCCTTTTGAATTTTTGCCAAAATGTGTGCCGAAATATTTTACTCCGTACCGCTTGCCTAAAATTCAGGTTTTGTTGAATTCTATTTATTATTCTTTTTGACCTAAAAATCACTCTTTAATTTAATTTTTCGTATTAGTTTAATTTTGTATTTATAAGATTTCTTTTTGAATTTACCCTTTAATTTTACTGCAATTTTGGTAATGCTCGGATATATTTTGAACATTATTTCTATAATTTAAGTTACAAGGCTTTAGATTTTGATTTTGAGTTTTTCTTTTTCTGGGTGTCCATTAGTCTGCAGAGTTTGTTAAGGTCAGCTTTTTGTGAGGTCTTTTTATGATAAGGTTAGTGGATCTGGATTTTTTGTCAAATGATTTAAAGTTTTAATAAGGGATATCTACGTCCGTTTTAATGTATATTTCCTTAAGCTTAATTCAAATAAAATAAAAATTCCGTATACTCCAGCAAGATACTTATTTATGGTCCTAGAAAATGAAAAAAACTTGCTTTAGGTTTGTCGACATGTTTGACTAACATTCTAGAAGTTGAGCTTCACATTAAGACCTTTCATTAAAATTTCAAAGCAATCAGATCTCATCTTCATATTTTATTAAAATTTGATATTACTTGAATTTCAATGATTTTTTGACCCTTTAAGCCTAACTGTCATAATAATACGGCGATCATGTTTTTCACAATGTCGGTATCACCGTGATAATACGCATCAAGGGCCTGTGTTTGTTAGAGCCTGTGTGTATTGTTAATATTGACCTATTGCCCCTCAAACTTGGATTTATTCTATCTAGAATATTCTGTGGAACTTTTAAGCCCAAAATGGCTTCTTTACAGCGATTATATCAGCAATTATTGCATTTTTAAAAAAACTAAAAATGGCAGTGATGGTTTTATTCTGCAGAATAAGTCACAGATTTTGCCCTAAAATAATGATTCAGATCTGTCATCTTTGAATGATTCCTCTTTTGGTGATGAAGAAGAGTTT
>JAUZNK010076578.1:6310-25460 GCA_035046665.1 Euphysa ruthae | reverse complement strand
AAAAATAAATAAACAAAAAGTTCTGAGACTAAAGGCTAAGTTTACTTATTCACCTGGATGAAATCACCATGACATGACATATTTAATATAAGGAGAAAACTTCAAAAAAAAAAATAAATAAACAAAAAGTTCTGAGACTAAAGGCTAAGTTTACTTATTCACCTGGATGAAATCACCATGACATGAATAATTTCAGTAACTAATGTTTTTTCTTTTTTCTTTTTATCTAATGTTTTCAACTGAGGAAGAAGACTTACAACTGGTGAAACCTGTTAGGTATAGTCATCAAAAAAACATCATGAAAAAAACAACTTTGAGCATAACTAGTAAAACTTAGGATTGGAAAGCTTTTATTCGATTTTATTAAACTTGAGATTGTATAACCAGTTTATTGGAAAAGATTCATATGTTTTGAGAAATTTACAAACTGTACTGTAAAAAAATTTAGTTAAGGCTCCACTGCTAGTGAAAAAGAAATTTTGGTAGATGCTTAATGAGAGACTATTAAGTACAACTTAAAACAAAAACAAAAAATCTTAATCATAATGAAAAAATCAAAGTGAACAAACTCTTAGTTATAGTCAAATTATTAACTTAAAGCCTTTTTTCTTTATAGAATAAATATTTGATTCTTTAATTATTAGAAAAAAAAATCCAAAAAAATTAAAACAGAATGCATTATCTTGTGGCTTTCATGTTAAAAAAAAATCAGCATTTCCAAACTAATAATAAAAAGCATAAGAAAACAATCAAAATGTCATATTTTCAATATTAGATGATACGCAATATGATGACAATCAAAGATATAACAATATTCCACTACAACCCTGTTCACAAACATGTGAATCATGGACATACATTCTTTGGTCAGTTTAAGTTTTTGTGATGACTGTAAAATAACTAAAAACTGTTCAACAGTTTGAAAGAGATGAAAAGTTCACATTCACCATCAGAAGTTACTTCAATCTGTGTAGAGCAGATATCAGCATTTCCATCATCATGATATTTTAAAATGTCATAAACCTGAACTTGTTTTTCCATGTTTAAGAGCCATGATGGTAAATATCTTCTTCTTTATACTATATAACACTTACAACATCACCAAAATCATCAACATTTTCATTAATTTACTCCCCTAAATATACCAAGAATTTCTTTAATGTGTAATTTCTTTTTTAGTCTGCCATAATTCACTTTTTATAATTATTTTGTGAACAATCAGAAAACAAAATATACAAACTGCCTGAATAATGGTGTCAAATTTAGATATTCATTGAATTCTTCCACTACACCACAAAGGAGATCAAATGAACATTGTTAGATCATTATGCGAAAACTTGAAAACTTACATTATAATCTCCCAGAAGTAAAATGCCATAAAAAAGTAATAATATCACAATCTTCTATAATTTCTACCAGTTTGTTTTTATTTGCCTCCAAAGATATTTAAAAATCAATTTTTACAGATGAATGACATCCTTAATTTATGCAGATGAATGACATCCTTAATTTATGCAGATGAATGACATCCTTAATTTTTACAGATGAATGACATCCTTAATTTTTACAGATGAATGACATCCTTAATTTATGCAGATGAATGACATCCTTAATTTATGCAGATGAATGACATCCTTAATTTTAAAAAGATCGATTTACTGATTGGGCAAACTGTGTCAAGAAGATATCATTACTAAAATTTGATTTTCAATTTTTTTGGCCAAAAATAATCCAAAATTAGAATTTTTAGGTAAATAATCATTAAATTGTGAAAAAAAAAAAAATCTTTTTTTTTCTTTCTTTTTTAATGACTCTATAATTTGGGTTTCAGAACAACTATTAAGTTCATTTAGGGAAAGATCTCCCTTCACAAAATCTCAATTTTTATTGTTGGTATTAACATAATGATAAGCGAATTGTTGAAAAACCACTTTTATAAAATTTTAAGTAAAAGTAGCAAAACAAAATCAAAGCAGCTTTGTTAATTGCTTGGTCTTTGTAGATGTGTCTTTTCATTAAAACTTGCTTGGTATTTGTAGTTGTGTCTTATCAGTAAAACTTGCTTGGTGTTTGTAGTTGTGTCTTATCAGTAAAACTTGCTTGGTGTTTGTAGATGCGTCTTACGAGCCAATAGATGCAGATCATTATACAACTTTCATTTCAGAGAAAAAAATTTTTTTGAAAAATTTCTGAATTTTCAAAAATTTGGAAAGATGAAAATATGACCTAATGAAAATAAAGACCATTCTATGAATCTGATGTCACCTTTTAAAAAGTTTGACTTTCGATGATGATCTGCTATTATAGTAAATAAAAAAACAATTTGTTGAAAAAACCATTTATCCTACCTTTGCTTTATCTTCTTGTTTATGAAAAGTCTGCTTAGCCTAAAAACAAAGTTTGTTAAATGTTGACAGGATTTTTTATCAAAAATATGACTTTTAAGAGACTTAGATAATAAATAATTTTTTCTATTTGCACTCCTGCCCCACCATTATATAAATAAACTATTAAAGATTAAATGAACCCTGAAAAAGAAATATCAATAATACATACATTGAAAATGTGCTGGCACACAACTGGCCACTGGATATCTTAAAAATATTTCATCCAACAATCAATAAAAAAAAACAAGCACTAAGCACCTACTGGACCCCCTCCTCTGCTATTCGTAAATAATGCAAATAAAATATTGCCTAGGAACAAAAATAACATGCACTTTCCTGTAAAAACCCAGTTTGTTCATCAATGGTCTTCTATTAACATGCAAAATGTCTGAAAAAAACTAGTGATAAGTCTCAAAGAAAATTTTTAAATTGTAAATTTTAGGCCACTTTTGGGCCTACTACCCCAAAACAAGAGTTTTCCCAAAAAATCTGGCTCTGACACTGTTCATAATTTCTGATCTCCTATTATCATGGAAAATTTTAGAAAAAAACTATAAAATTTTAGGCCACAAAGAGAATTTTTCTGAAAAATTCGGCTCTATCACAATTTATCATTTATAGTTCCATATTATCATGGAAAATTTCAATAAAAATTTCAAGAAAAATTTTAATAAAAAATAAAAACAATATGTACTTATTAAAACATAATACAATGTAAAGTGTTTTGTTATGGTCTATGTTCAACATGCATTAATGTTTACTACACTTCACACAAACAGTTTACCGTAAATATGTGTCTTTACTTCAATGTTATTAGTTTTTACTATACTTCACACAAACAGTTTACTGTAAATACGTGTCTTTACTTCAATGTTATTAGTTTTTACTATACTTCACAAAAACAGTTTACCGTAAATACGTGTCTTTACTTCAATGTTATTAATTTTTACTATACTTCACACAAACAGGTTACCGTAAATACGTGTCTTTACTTCAATGTTATCAGTCTATTTAAAAATTGTTTCAAATCACCATATTGATTATAGATACATGTGACTGATTTGATATTGAAAATGAAGTTATGATAAATTACAACATTCAAATGTTATTATTGCTATTCCCTTAACCCTTTAAGCGCATTTTTTAAAATTATTTTCATAATTAAATAGATAATTAGAGGGTTTTTTATTGAAATCGCTTAACATATGAACAGGATTTAAATATGGTTCTTAACTTGGGTTTTAAACAATTAATACAATAAATAAGCAAGATAACATGGCAACAATCATAAAAAACCTATATACAATAATCTAAAAAACTTTCTTTGTGTGATATTGCTCAAAACAAGGAGCCGGGCACAAACCGATCTCACAGATTATGAAAGATTTAACACCAAAGTGGGCAAGTTTTCCATGTATACATTGTTTAAATCATATTATGTTTACTTTCGGATCTGATCCCAGACACAATCTGTCGATGACATCCTCCTAAATTGTCAGACTGAGAAGTCTTTCAAGACAACTTAAGAATGATTGATCAGAGCACTTTCTTGTTGGCTTCCAAACCAGATTCATCAATTCATTTCAACCTGCAACTGTCATTCATCTCAATGAGTTACCAAGAGTGGGCAAGCAGTTTGTATAGGGTTGGTGGGACACTAACCCATGTTTGATTTACTGAGGTGATTTTTTCGTCTTTGGAGTGGGAAAAAAAATAGAAATACGGCAGGTACATAGTGGTAAAAACCTTATTGCACCCTTCAACAATGATGTTATTTTTTGACGAGAACAATCGTAAAATGATCAACAGATACCGTCCAATCTATGTCATCACACTTTGTAATTCTTTTTTGACAGCTTTGAGGAATTGATGATAATGAGATGCCTCCGATTCTGTCCATTCGAACACCTCATCTTTCAGATGGAACAAGTTGACAGTCAACCATGATGCAATTGTCTGAGATGTTGGTGGTATTGGTGTTGATATGGAAGTTGGTTTTTGTTTCCATATATGATCCCAAACTCACGTGCACACTTGTCCTTACATTTTTTGAGAAACAGTGCAATAATTCGCAAAGTAGTTTAATCATTTTCCACAAAGAAGCTTTTTGGCAACAATTTTTTTGCCCTTGTCCCAAACTGGAGGCTCGAAGTTGTTCGACTTCAGTTCTTGACATATCGAATAGAACCCATCCCATGTCAATTTTATTTCGATTTTATTTTCTATAAGAGAAGGAATTTATGTCATATCTAGTGTGAAGTAAATATAAAAGTATAAGCATCATTATCTCACTATGAGATTTTTAAAAAAGAAAGAATTGTACAGCACATAATCACTAATCAAACACTGTTTCAATATTGTGCTTCAACTTTATATGATTTGATCTGAACTTGACTTTATATGATGAGTATGATGCAACAGTAGACATGATGCATTAATGTGTATGATACAATAATGGGTATGATCAATAATGGGTGAGATACAATGATTGGTATATTTTACATAAGTGGTTTAACTAGTATGAAAGTTTCAGTAAATGTTCAGAAAACCTGATTTTTTATACAACATTTCAAGGGTTGATTTTTGGGTAATTTTGATAACATTTTTGGATTTCTCAGATCAAAAAACTTCCCTGTATGAATTTTCAGCTTGAAAACTTGAAATATGTGAGAAAATTTAAGTTAATATAGATTTCACAAGAAAAAGGCCTTGCGTATTTCTTTCCATAATATGACTTATGTGCAAAATTAATTTTTTCTAATTGCCACCAGTAAAACTATGCAATTTTTAGGTTTTCTAAGGCACTGAGACCTATATTTGCAGAAAAATTACACTCGTGCAAATCTGGCATTTTCAATTTTTTACAGGTATCAGTCAAATTTTGACTGAAAAAGAAAACAAATTTTGGGCTAAATTTTCAAAGTTCGGCAAAAAATTCCATTGAAAATCTCAATATTTTTGCATTGGTCTTATAAATGACTAGATTCACTAAATTAGTTAAATGGGCACAGTATTTTTTAAACTCAAAGTCAAATACTGGTAAATTACAACATCTATGATATTGGTGAAATAAGGTCATCTAGAAAATGCTAGCTCACCTATATTCAATAACTTGATTTTTGATGTAGTTAAGCCTTTAACTGGATTTTTTTTTTTTTTTTTTTTTAATTTTTTATAGTTTTAGAAAAACTAAGACCCATCAATATTTCATAAGGGTCTAATTTTGACAATTTCTATACGCCATAAAAAATTATGAACGGTTTCTAAAAAATTTTTTAAATAGGAAATATTTTGACCTATTACACTGAAGCAAGAATTTTTCCGAAAAATTCAGCTCTATCACTACTCATCATTTATGGTCTCCTATCATCATGCAAAATTTTAGAAAAAAATAATGAACGGTTACTGAGAAAAATGTGCTACGGACGGACGGACAGACGTAAGGACAGAGGTGAATTTATAGGACCACGGGTCCACAAAAAAGCATTTTAAAAAATATATTTAGACTTATTTTGATCTGTTTTAGCTGGGCCATAGGCCTGATAAAATGTTAAAAGATCAAATTTTGCCTGTTTAGAGGCATAAACCTGATGAAAATTTATAAGTTGTTGAATCATCAAAATTTTCACAAACAAAGTTTCTAACATCATACGTTTAAAAATGTAATTTTTTGAGAAACATTTTTTATCTTTCATAAAATTTACAAAATGGCTAAAATTAATAGGTTCATGCCAAATTACCAAATCAGAATAAAACATTTTTTTCAGCTTTCAGAATTCTTTTTCTTTTTTATCTAATTTGACCCGTTCAGAAATATGTTTTATGAATGGTAGATACACTAAAATGATCAGAAATAATATTTATTTTCTAACATCATTCCAAATTTCAGCAGAATTTGAATGCTTCTTAAGAAAATATAAAAAAATAAAATACATTTAAATAAATTTCTTTCATAAATACTGAAATTCCTCCAAAGAAGTTAGCAGGAGAAATAAACATGATAGATTCATCAAAGTGATTAAAATGCTAAAATCAGGTCTGAACTGCGAAATATCAAAGGGGGTGTAATTTATGTTTTAGTAATTTCATAAAAAGCTTAAGCAAAATTTTAGAAGTAATTTAGAAATAATTCTCTGGTTGTACATATATAGTAATTACAGTATTTAACTAACCAAATATTTCTAACAAGAATAGTGTTTACCTTTAACTCCATATAAGTCAGCTGCACAAACCTAGCATAATGCAAATCAATGCTCAGCTGATCAACTTCTGAAGTTGCCTGGCCAAAAAAATATTTGAAAAGTCAACATCTTTTTGAGTTAAAAAGGAATTACACATAATTTTGTAAATATATTGATATACCCACATGGAGAAATAATATTAAAATTCTTCTGCTACAGACGGGTTAGAGAAAATGGTGGAAAACTTATTTATACAATTTTGTAATGAATATAAGGTAATTTATAATTATAAATTTTCTAGTAAAATTTTGAGATGAATTGAATTTGCCTCAGTTAATTACCCATCGCAGTCAATTACCCACTACGGTCAATTACCCACTACAGTCAATTAATTACCACGGTCAATTACAGCAGTGAATGCTTAGAGTAACCTTTGAGGGAAGAAGATATAGTAGCAGCTAAAATTTTAAGGAACACTACTTTTTGTACATGATCCAAAAATTTATTGGAAAAAATTATGTAAATACCACATAATTTTACTTAATCAAAAAAATATAGTACCACTCACTGAATAAAAAACAAATGAATGCGGTTTGTAAAACTATGAATTAAATGATTAGTAAGCCAACCCTTATGAAAATTGATATTCCTGCTATAAGTAGGTTTCATTATAGAAGTAAGCCTCCTGAAATAAAGAGCTATAAAAATTTCAAATAACAATTGTGATCATAAAATAAATATAAAAACCTTGTTTTCTTTAGAATAAGCAGACTTGCCACCTAAAAAATTGTAATAGTCACATTACCAAAATTCTTAGTGGCAGTTTAGCTAGCTTAAATTTAATGAAATTGCCAGAGTAAATTTTTCAATTTTTTTGAGGATTTATTTTGGAACATGATAATCAAACAATAATTTTCAGAGCATATTTTTTCTTTATTTATTTATTCTTATTTTCAGAAAATATGCAAAACTTACTTTTCTTAAGGTAGTTAAAAACTATGGCAATACCTTAAGTAACCTTGATTATGTCTATTTGGAATAATCAATTTCTAGTTATTTAACAAAGGTCTGGTAGGTATTCAAAATAGATCAGGCAGATACCCAAGAAAGGTTGGGTAGACATCCAATATTTTGAAAGTTTGAGCATTTATCCAAGAAATGTCTGTCAGGCAGGTATCCAAAATAGGTTGGGAAGTAAGCAAATATCTATTGATTTTATTATCTATTGTTTTTTTGTTTCATCTGATTTAAAATATCTAGCAAGTTTTCACACTTTATTATTAAAAAAACTGCAACTGATCACTATCTACCATGCTGCCAGCAAGATTTAGGTGAGCATTTTTTCAAATCCATATTGTGGTCATGGTGAGTGAAAATACAGAGGTATGCATGGCCTTAAAATTCTTTATAAAAAAAATCTTTCCAAGTGTTTTATTGTAATGTGTTTTTATTATTTTCTTATATTGTGCCCACTCATTATATATTTTAGTGATAGTAATGGTATGTAAAGCCCTTTGAAAAATAAAATAAACAAATATGGTATCCATTCACCAAAAAACTCCAGGTTGAAACTTTATTGAACACATCCTATTTGATATAAACAGCTTTTTTTTTTTTTTTTTAATTGAAATCAATTAATAAGTCATATTTTGAGTATTTTGATAAAAGTATTGGGACAAATAAGAATGGAATGTAGACAACATTCACTTTGATGCAAGTGTCTGTTTTTTACTTTTAAGACAATAAAAAATAATTAGGTCACTTTCTTCCAGCACAAACAATGTCAGTTTCAATCCATCTATATGGATAGTTAGCCAAACTGACTGAGTCTGACTGCTTTGAGCAACTAAATTTAAAAATCCAAATTATATTTCAACTGGATTCATGTAGACAATAACTGCATTAAAAAAATTTTGATTGGATCTACCACTTTTGCAAAACCTCCAGCCTACATCATACATCAAAAGTTAAATCAGTCATACTAAAGAATATTTAAACAAGATCTGCTTAAATAACTTTATCATTATACATGGACCAAAAATAATATTTTGCACAAATGCAAGGTGTTTTAGAAAACCAAAGTCATTGATATATTTTAAACAGACCTTTTATTCTGTCACCAACTCGTAATTTAGTAGTCATTGCTTTCTTTGGCACCATTTTTTTAGACTCTGTGGTTTGATATCGTGTTTGATCAAGTATACTTCCATCATATGTTACTTGACCATCATATGTAGAGTTTATTAAAAAGGGTGTTGAAGTGATTTGATTTCTCTTTGGATGATTGGAACTACAAGCAATTGAACGTGGAGATATAGCACTAACATCAAGAGAACGAGATTTTGCATCAAGCGATCGTGATATTATATCATCCTAAATAAATATTTTTTTATATATAATAAATAATACCTAACTAACTGATTTTATTAACTTGGAAAGTAACAGATTGCCTTCAACATGTATGTACCAAACACAGATATCATGAGTTACAAATAAAATCAAAAGAGATAATAGCACTCTCACTTCATATCGAAATTTCATGCTACAAAAGAACCTTAAATTTACTTAGAGCTCCCATAACTCAAGGAAACTGGAACCAACTAGGATTATCAAAAACAAACATTTTATAACCTAGCCGATGGTTGCAAGTCTTTCTTTTATGGAAACAGTGACTAAAATTAGTATTTTATGCAATCAGACAGAGAAAGATTTCACAGTAATTAATTAGTGATGTTGCTTAAAAATAGAACTATAATAGTGTTCTTTTGTCAGTCACTAATTAAGATGATTTAATTTAACCTTTTCAAAAAATAAACTCCAGCAGCTGAATGACTCATTTAAAGGTATTTGACTTTAAACTAAAGCAGACAGAAAAACCCCACTTTCCTATTATATTTAACAGCTCTAAAGTACTTTCACTAATCTCTGCCAAACCCATAGGTATAATCCTGGATTCAAAACTTATTTCCGATCACTATTTGATTGAAAATAATTCTAAAGGAAATTTTTGAAGAAGTTTCGCAACAGATACTTTTACCCCCTATAAATCTCACATATACCCCATATGTAGATTATCATTTGAAATAGACCTAATATTCACACTTTTTTTGAGGACCATGAATATGTTAATTGTGGCAAAAAATAAGGAGTAACTAAAAAAATCAATTTTCAAGAGCTTAAAAATTGGTAAAAGAAAATGGAAAAATGCATCCTATATGTAGATTATCATTTGAAAAGACCTAATATTCACACTTTTTTGAGCAACATGAATATGTTAATTGTGGCAAAAAATAAGGAGTAACTAAAAAAAATAATTTTCAAGAACTTAAAAAAAACCGGTAAAGGAAAATGGAACAATGCACTCAGTAACTACTTCCATTAATTAAAAAAATATATTGTCTTGCTAAACTCTCTTATAATTCAGATGGAACCAGTTCAAACAATTTCAGTGTGATACCTACTGGAATATAATAAGTTTAAAACTTATTAGAGCGAGTGAGGAGGAAAGCAAGCAAGGAAGAAAGCAAGCAAGGAAGCAAGCAAGCGAGGAAGACAGCAAGCGAGGAAGCGAGCCAGCATGCAAGCATTTATTTTGCTTGTTGGAGGCGCTGGTTGGAGGCACTCAATAGCCTAAAGGAGTGAAACCAGGTACTAAAATAAAAGAAAGGAAACAGATGATGATATAAGACACACCATCATATTTTACCATAAGTGATAATCAAACACTCACCCCAAACCAACACAATTTCACAAGAACCCTAGAATATTGAAGAATGTTGAATTATGGATATTTTATTGATATAGGAAGAGCTGTTTTTACCCTAAACCTGACAGCAATAATTTACGGAGATGAGAATAGAGAGAAATAAAGAGTTCTTAAAGTTTGCCCTTCAAAGTAGTATCGAACTTTAGACAGCATGCTATTTCCTCTGTTAAGTTTTTACTCATCTTATTTATATGGAGCTTCCATGATAAATGTTCATCGATTAAAATTCCGAAATACTTTACATAATTAGAAGAAAAAAGACGTTTACCATTAAGTTTTATCTTAACTTCAGTGTTTAATCGTTTTTTAGCATTTTTAAGAACAACAAGTTTTATCGGTGTTTAGTGCAATTAGTTAATTTTCGGAGATAAAAATTTTACTTTGTTACACATTGATCGTATTGATTTATTGATGCATAGAAGAAGGTGGATTACATGAGAATTTTACATAAAACCTAATAAGAATTTTTGTTATTAAATCTACCTACCACATGCATCTACACATTACGAATTGTAAAATGAGATATGGGTTGTTGCAAATTTGTTTAAGAAATATTATTTATAGCTCAAATTTTTGAGTCCACAACTTGGCTAACATAAAGATAATCGCATATCACATTTAAATTTCAGCTTATTGCTATGTAATTGATTTTTTACTCATATTTAGCCAAGAGATCAAATAATCGTTATTTGCACAAATTAACAACAATACAATACATATAGAACATACTACAATCCTCCACATAAATTTTGAGCCTTCCCCCTTTAGCCCTGTTTTAATGTTGTTTAAGATAGTGTACTCTTTATTTTAGTAATTCAATTTGAAAAACTTTTAAATGACCAACATTGAGATGTTGGGGAAGGGAAAAATTACACGGAGGTATTTTAATAGTGAAAGAGTCTCAACGTATTATGTAGAGGATTGTAGCTCTAGTATCATTTCATTTTGAAATGCTTATTAAATGAGTTTTACCAAGTCACAATATTTAATTAACTGGCTTCATTCTCTTAATTATTTTGTAAATTGTATGTTGGTTTGGCTGACTAGTTTTCAATTCTGTTTTTATTTTTAGTATTGCAGTAAAGCAATTTAAAAAATTTATTAGAACAAACACTTTAAGTAATTAATATTGACTAAAGCACTTTGCTCTTATCAATAATAAAAAAAAAAAATTTCCAAGTTCCTTAAAAATTTACAGAAATAATATTTTCTAAATTTTCATCAGAATCAGACATTAAATTCTCAAATTTTCTTTTCTGGAAACTTAAAACATTTTTGGTGAAGAAAATGCCCATATTTGGGTAAAGTACCAAAAAATTAGAGACTAACATGTGGCCAAAATGCCCTATAACTTCATGCAAAACTTGAAAACGGAAAATAAACCGAGGAAAAATTTAAAACATTGCTGAGATGTAAAATTCCCATATTTTGGCCCAATCACAAAAAAGGTGAAAAATGGTAAGACTCTGATAGATGACCATTTGAATCATAAGCCCCTAATGGCACTCTAACTTTATCCAAAATAGAAAAATAAATTTAATGAATGTACTTGGGAAAATATTTCCAATGAAAAAATGATTATATCTGGGCCGAGCACTAAAAATGAGGGTTTAAACAGGTAAAAAAAAATGACCATATTCCTCAGATAAGAATTTTCGACTCATGGCTATTTGGTACAAAAGATGCCATCTACTTGAAGCAATGTAATCATTTTGAGAAAAATGATTACATTTTTTTTTAAATCCAAAATTCTCCCTTTTCTACACTTATGACCAAAGGAATTCACAACAGACAAGCTTAGTGACTCATGAACTTAAGACTTTCTCAGATCAAATTAAGGTTCTTAACAGGTGGTCATACAGGTCAAAAGAAGTTCCTATGTTCCTCTAACTTCAAGCATAGTTTGAAAAATTACCATACTTGAATCCTATAGCCCAGTACTGAAAAACGAAAGTTCAGACTTAAACTGTTAAACCCAAACTTTAAGTCATTTTCATCAACAGTTACAAATCAACATGAAACAAAAATTAATTAGCTCAATGAACGAAATTCACCTTCTTTACAACATTCTGCTTATAACGAGATTGAACAGGAAGATATTTCTTTTTCTTCTTCTTTGAATCATCTGAAAGATCAGCTTGAATAAAATTAATCAGTGTTATTAATTTTAAATTAACCGTCAAACTATTTTGGCGGTCATATTTTAACAGAAGTCTGACAAGGTAAAATCTGGCATCTGGATATAATTAAACTATGTTATTATATTTTAGTAGTTTTATTATATCATAAAGAATATACACACTAAAATAAATCTCAGTTATTTCAAATCTTTATAATAGACAATTATAGAAATTATATTATTGACACACAAGTTTGACAATGATCAATCAACTACTCTAAAACATGATATTAGACAACATTTTCTCAAATAAACCAACCTTTTCCTGCATCCTGATCCATTATTTCAAACTGTTAAATGTTTCATGTTTATTATTTCAGCATGATTTTAATGTTTCCTTCTTTGATTTCTTAACAATTAAATAGACAGCAAAAATCTAAAAAAAACTTGCAGTTAAACTAAGTAAATCATTGAGACCTTGAATGAAAGAGAAAAACGAACATTTCTCTTTAGTGAAATAGATATACTTAAAAAAAAATACAAAGAAATGCTCTAAAATACATCATTTGAACATCCCTTATGCTAACCATTACGATATACCTTTCAAGATCCAAATTTAAGGAAAATAAAATTTGAAAAGTAACATTAAAAATTGGGTTTAAAATGCATCTTCTCAATCCTTAATCCAATGTAAACAACTCATAATGTAAATTAAGCCAAATCTTTACTTAAAATAATCAGCTATATAATAACATATAGTTTCACAACAAGAGGATTAATGAAACAACCATTTTGAAATATATCTTTTCTTCAATTCTAATGAAAATAAAATTATCATACTACTTATTTTCACATAAAAATCACCTTCAATAAAAAATTCATACTTTCAGTCTAATTTTTATTGCTGTTGTTGCTAGTGAGCTTCCCTTAATAATGCTGTTTTGTCAAATAACTCCTGCTAAGGAAATCATACAGCCTGAATATAATTAATAACAATCTGCTTTGCTTTTTTAAATCTTTTTAGTTGATATTTGAAATTTATTGAATATTGTTTTTAGTTCTGCTTTCATTGAGAGTAAATAATTTTTAACCTAAATTTAGTTATATTGGCCATATCAGCAATTTTGACGGTCCACACAAAACATAAGGCATGGTTTGTAAGATCCCAATTATGTGAAACACTCTCTGTGAATGATTTGTCATAATTGGGTCAAATGGCAGGTACTTCTAGTGTGAAGTGTCAACTCAAGATTTCTACATTTTGAATATAACTTTGGTATTCTAATAAATAGATAGAAAACACCTCTTAAGATATCAATTAACTTTATAATTTCTATTTGACACTGATAGCCATATAAATTGTTTCTGTTGTAATTCTGCTTATGAATTGTACTTTAGCTCTACGCAGATGCCTCACTTAGTAAATTCCATAGAAACTAAGAAAATTTCATTCTAAAACAGTTAATATGACAATAAAATACGCCGTAAATGGTTCACCAACTAAATACAGTAAAAGGATTTGAAGAACTGACCGGAAAAATGAATGAATATGGGTGAATTCATAAGAACTACAATCATTGACAAAATATTATTGGACTTATATGCAATTAGGACACCTTAATAAATGAAAAAAATTACACAAGCAATTAAAAATGAGCTATGGCATTAAAGTGACAAGTCCATACTAATTTAGGATTGCCATAATTTTTGTGATTTTCGTCTAGAAAATCATTTTTACACCATGCGTCAATTGTGACATTGTGCTAAAATTTGATAAAATTCCAACATATTATGAACAAGATTGTAGCTGTCTTCACCAGTGCTTCAAAAATAAGATATTAACAATTTGATAGCAGAAAATTAATCCTAAAATCTGTCACAGTAAAAAAAAAAAATCACATTGCTCCATTATTTTCTGGAATAAGCAAGCGCATGTCAGCCTAAAAATTCCTGGTACCTACATACTAGTTTCGCTTTGTTAGGGATGAACATGCTAAATACAATTCTATTCTAAGAAAACAGAAAAAATTTAGAGTGAATCATGTTACTTGTTTTAAGATCTTAATCTTTTTTCTTCAAGATTTAATTGCTCGAAATAAAGTCATGTAGTAACAGTTTAAAATCCTATATCAAGCTTATTACAAAAAAATTCCAAAGACATCCCATTGTACAAAATTAAAAACTTCCCAAACTTTGAAAAGTTATGTAATTTAGAAACAGTTTAATAGTTTGACAGTTCATTCAGTATCATTTCTAAATAAAAATCCAAAGGCTTATGACTGAAATAACTATTAACAATGTCAAATAAGAAATAACAAATATTTTTTGAGATAAACAAGCTTCACAGTTTTCAGGAGCACTAAGGTGTAAAAATTTTTGGGTAGTGGGAAAAATATGTGCCCATCGTCTTCCAAATCAAAGCAAATTAATTAACCATGTTAGAGAAAGTAAAGGGCTTTTTTAGGAAAAAAATTTTTGTACTATAAAATTTCAGAACATATATCTATATGATTATAATTTCCTTAAAACATCTTTTCTATGTTCTTATAAAGATATACCCATATCTTTCTTCTTTTTTCCTTTTTCATTATCAAGCTATAGCCATTGGAATATTTCTGATTGAAATAGGAAAAAAAAAACAAAATAAAAAATCATATTTTTTAAGAAAGATTAGTTATCTTTTCACAATTATGACATTTACACATATATCCATAAAAAGAAAAATGAAAATGGGAATTACAAAAAAGAGTACAAATAATATAACATTCAGAAGTATATGGTGAGAAGAATATTGCATTAAACAAAGCTAAGTTAAATAACTTGAAACAGATACAGACCAATAATCAAATCAAGCAAAATAAATTCATAAATCAAATCATTATCCATATTATCACCTTAAATAACAGCAATTAAGGAAATAAAGAAAAAAAAAATCTAACCATCTCCTTCACCCAAAATATTGTAACAGAGCTGAGATTTTAGGAAATTGTATTAACTTAAAAAATTTCAGAAAAAAGTGGAGCATAT
This sequence comes from Euphysa ruthae, assembly GCA_035046665.1. Classification (NCBI taxonomy): domain Eukaryota; kingdom Metazoa; phylum Cnidaria; class Hydrozoa; order Anthoathecata; family Corymorphidae; genus Euphysa; species Euphysa ruthae. The sequence goes on along the minus strand of JAUZNK010076578.1, from coordinate 9,980 downwards.
CAAAATCTTTGTTGTGTGGCGTTATTTCTTACGACATACAGATATTATGCATGCCATTATTTCTTACTGCCAGCAGGAATTATTTCTGGTTAAAAAGAAATGTTCAAATGTATTTTTTTAATGCGTTTATTAAGATTATATATATAAATTTATATATATATATATATATATATATAATTATAAATTAATAATTATATAAATTTCAGAAGTTTTATATTAACCAGGAAGTTTTTTTTTTAAAAGCATCATATCGATTTATTGCTATTGAACAGCCCTATGTTTTTAAATTTAGCAATTTGAGTAAACTGCCTTAACCAACTGAATTTGAATACATGCTAAATACTTTTCAAAATAAATTGCACTAAAAATAAAAAACATAAACAAAGAAAAAAACCTATAAAATAACTTCAAAACATGTTCAGCTTATATCAATAAAATATTCATTATAGAATAGCTTTTGTATATTTCAGCACTTTTGTGAATAAAAATTGTTTATGAATAAATAACTTCTAAAATGAACACTCAAAATATTTCCAAAATATTAATCATTTGTATAAAAAATATTACTTAAAATCATCAACAAATTCTTGCTAGATCAGTTATATTATCAAATCAGATAAAGTTTGACTTCTATCTATATTCATTTCTTAAGTAATAGTTTCACCATGTCGAAAATGTATCGTCTCACTCTGTAGCTGATAGGGTATGAGCCAGGTATGCCCCCTCTCACTCTGTACGTGACAGGGTATAAACCAATATAACTTTCATATAAAGTACCTTCAAAGAATTAAATTTGGTGAAGCAATTTTCAATCAAAAATAATTGGTGCTTTACTTATACCTTTAAACAAACACTAATGAAATTTTTAATTTAAAAGGATTGGTGCTTTACTCAAACTTTTAAGCAACTACTAATAAATTACAAATTTAACCAGCCAAATAAATACCTAATGAGAAATAAAACATTTATATCAGCATATTGGTTACAAATTTGAAAACCTTTTAAGATGATTTTCAAATGAGTCAGTTGAATTTTCAGATAAGTCAGATGATTTGAAGTTTTTGACGGAAAAACCAGATAAGTCAAATGATTTGAAGCTTTTGACGGAAAAACCAGATAAGTCAGATGATTTAAAGCTTTTGACGGAAAAACCAGATAAGTCAGATGATTTGAAGCTTTTGACGGAAAAACCAGATAAGTCAGATGATTTGAAGCTTTTGAAGGAAAAACCAGATAAGTCTGATGGTTTGAAGCTTTTGACGTTAAAACCAGATAAGTTAGATGATTTGAAACTTTTGATGGAAAAACCAGATAAGTCAGATGATTTGAAGCTTTTGACGGAAAAACCAGATTCTGACTCTTAGTTTTTTAATCAAAGGCTCACCAAAATATTCCTTTTTGAAGACCCTTTATCAATGTTTACACAACACCTTTAAGTCTTAATGTTCTAGAAAATAAGGTATTGCTATTGACAAAATTTCAGTTGGTAGGGTAAAAGTGGAAGGAATATGTTGTTTTTTTATAGTCAGATTTAAAAGATTAAAACAAAATCCATATGAAAATATATTTGTTCTCAATTCATGAATTTGAAATTGTCAAGCAACAACAAATCAAGTTTAATCAAACCTTAATTTTGCACATAACATGCTTCTCTGAATAAAAGTCTTGAGAGATATTTCTCTGGTCATAATTAATAACATAATAACAACATACATCGGTGCAATAAAATAATTGGGAAAACACCATATTTGCTTTGTGAAATTCCTTCAAATACATAATTTGTACCTTAAGTATAAAAATTAATTATTACAAAGCATATAAGAAGAAGCATTTTCATAAAAATCGTTAATTTATATATTTAATTTTTAAAATATTTTTAACGAGATTTCTTCAGGTACATTTAGGCCTTGATATAAACAGTCAGAATCTATCCATGAAATCTGTGAGAAGATATGGAAAGAAAGTTATCTAATGAACAAAAAAATCAAACAAATATATTCACAATACTATGGTAAAATATCGATATAGCAGTTTGTATAAAACAATAATAATTATTATAGAAAATAATAAAATTAAACAAACAAGTCTACAGTGTTAATTTGGCTTGTTGACTTGAGTTCATGTTCATTTGAATTCCCATAGGTTGCTGAGACATCATTTGCATTCGCATAGGTGATCCTTGCATTGTGTTCATTTGATTCATTAGGTTGTTTCCTGGCTGGACAATTTTGCGCCCCATCAAACCGGGTTGACCGAAACAAGGTTGATTATTCGACAGCTGGTTCATACTTGGCATAGGTGCTTTCTCACGTGAAACACCAGGTGTTAGACTATCTAGACTAATATCTACACCATGTGTATTTGCCCATAGCGTATTTTTATTCGAATCAGATTTCACCTAAAGATTAAAACAAGAACTAAATATGCATGGCTCAAACTGTTACCTAACTAATACCAACAGGACAACATAACATTAACAATGTAACCTTATGCTGTTAAGTGGCCAGACTGAAAATTTTGATGAACTCCCAAGACTATGGAATTCTCAGAAACTTCTTTACAAATATAAAAACTGCCAACATAGCCAAGTAATGAAAAACAATTTCTATTGTTATATCAAATAATAAAAGCTGGATGTAAGGTCATTAATAAGAACTTTTCAACAGGTATAAGTAAAAAGAAGCTTTCTGTGCTCTTTTTATCTATGACCTCATACAAATTTTAACTATGTTTTCAAATTTGTTCTGTTTGGCAAAACTATAAAATAAAATTAACTAAATGAAATAAGCTAACAAGTGTTAGTAAAAAATGGACCGTCGAATGATAGATCAAATTTTATCTTGTTTGGGGGTTGGGCCAGAAAAAACATTCAAAAAAGTCGACAAAACTAGAGTTTAAATCATTTTACTAATTTTTTGTACAATTTTGCATTTTTTTAAATTTTTTTTCAAAAATTTGCTAGCTAATGTATTTGTAATGTAATGAAATTTTGCGAATCTTTCCATTATTTCTATAATTCAAGATATAAGGCTTTAGAGTTAATTATGGTTTGTTTTAAGTTGTGCAGATTTTAAAACTTTTGTTTTTACAAGGATGCAAGTGGTAGTTTACTCAAAATCCGCAAAATCTGAAAGATTTTTTCGTTACTCAAACTGTAACACTTAATTAGGGGTTTGGGGGCGAGCTGTAAGTGCAATCAGTGAGGTTAAGGAACAAAACCCCTTAAAGCTATTACTTTTTTGCACAATTAGAGCACACAAATAGCTTTTTGGCATAGCAATTACTCCAACTTATTTGTTTCCTATTCATCATAACCATGTCAAAAAAAAACTTTTGATCAAATTTTAAATAATTAAATATTTTTCACATAAATTAAAATAATCTGGTCTGGAAGCAACCCTCTTCTTTAATAATTCTTAAAGAAATAAAAATCATCTATTTGTCTGAACTTGATAACAGTCTTCCTCCTCCAATTTAATTCCTCCCATGACACAATGAAATCTATTTGTATATATTTAACAGTTTATTTAGTGAGAAACAAGATCATTATAATGTGTAATAATGGTATGTTTGGTATTTTATTTATTTTAGAAACAGTTTATGAGCATTGTCTATATCTCGAACCCTCCTGGCATCACGTGTCAAAGTAGCTGCAATATCGCAGTAACCA
>JAUZNK010076567.1:0-13563 GCA_035046665.1 Euphysa ruthae | reverse complement strand
AAGTATGTATGTATGTGTATAAGTATATATGTATGTATGTATGAGTGTATGTATGTATATAAGTATGTATGTACCTGCGAAAGTATGTATGTATGTGTACATTTATGTATGTATGTATTTATGCATGTATATATGTAAAAGTTTTTTTTAAATTATAAAAAAATATTTTCCAGTAGGTCACGTGGGGTAAACAAAATGGCTGAAAAACTATGAATGTAAAAACATAGAACTATTTTTTGCTGGCGTGTCGCTTTGTGCAGATCGCTCTTTCTCTATTTCTGCTGCTAAAGGTTAAAAACTTGTTTAGAGCTTTCGCTGCAGGCAGTATAAAAAAACCACATCTAAATTCATTCATTCCACAAAGTAAGATATTTACAGATTTGACACGTTTAGTATGCGTAAATATATATATTAACAACTATAATTATTCAAAAATCAATCAATCGATTACTTGAAGGAATACCCTGTACGAGTGCCATTTTGCTGTTTACTCAGTCGGCGGAAGTTGCTCCGGTCATATTATTGTTTTAAACAGAGCAGTCATCATGTAACAATTACAGACTCGTACTTCTACCTTCGAAGATTACCCAGAAAACTTCGTGGTTTCACACCTGCAAAGAGATTAATTAGTTTTCAACAATGCATTGCAAACAACAATATTTAGAAGCCACAAACTTTCTTAACGCAATATGTTTACCCAGGGGGCAATTGAATTCTTTTATTTATTTTTTTTTTTTTTTTTTTACAGAAGCTATACTCGCATTTTTCCGTCGTCTACGTCATATCGTCGTGGCCTTCTTTATTTTTGCCACATTAAAAAACCACAATAATAATTCAATGGCAATCAAGAACCTACAAATCCGTATCATAGCAACCATGTGTACAAATCCGTATCATAGCAACCACGTGTACACTCATGCCAGTCCAAAATCACTACTTCTTAAATTTCTTCTGAGAAAATTAGGTTCAATTTGCCTAAAGAAAAACAGTTAAATATCTATAACAAACTAGAACATATAAATCCTACATCACACCAATGACCAGCAACAAAAAATTCAAGCATATTATGTTCACACTGTGATGATAATTTGAGCTTGAATGTTCTGATGTGTGTTATTATATAAAAAGGGTGTGTTTCATTTTTATAGACTAGTATATAAAACTGGTGTATAGCTCCTTAATAAGTTTTTACTTGGTTCCCTAACAGTAAAACTTCCATAAGAATTAAATTAGCGAATAATGTGAGTATAGAATTTGCGATAATTTTAGTGGAACATACAGATGCAGAAACAATTTGCTACTTCTTGTTGAGATTAAAGTTGATTCCTGAACGTGAGGCAGATGACAGTATGGGATTTTAATTCTTTTAAAAATTTTCAAAATTTTGTCTTTCCATGACTATATGTTGATGAGGTGGTGTCGCAATCGCTCCAAGCGTGAATGAATAGTAAGTTCTCAACTGTGTGATTCGGTGGTAAAGAAACTATCAGTCCAAAATTTTTCTTCATACTCTTCCTTGCATCATGTTCAATTGTTATATCAGCAAAATCAGGAATTCAATCTTTCAACAACATCGCTACAATTTCAGTGACGTCAGCAACAATTGTTGTATGTGAACAGTTTTTAGTGATTTGCAAAGCAGATTTTCAACAGTTTCAACATTTTCAGATGTTTCAACAATAGTCAAGTATTCATCGCCACTAAAGATTGTCACTGCATGACCAAGCTGGTGGAGAACTGGTGCAAATCAAGCAGTAAATCGCCCTTTGTTGCTACTGTTTGATAGAAATTTTGCTTGCTTGCAATGATCATAAGCTTGCGATTTGAAAACAACTTCCGTAAAGCCATGTTTACTTGTGTCCTTGATGCTCATGGTCTTTTGTGCCTCCGTGTATCCATCAAAGACAATTAAGAATCTTTTACCGCACTTTCTGTCAACAACTATCCTGCATCATAATGCCATGGTGTGTAAAAGAGTGACGTTCTCTATGACATTAATCGTACACGGAATCACTTCTGTGGATTTTTTAGAATCGCGAATTAATGCATTTTCTAAAAGAGATTTCTTTGCCTTCCGTATAAGACCATCTTTAAACAGAGATGATGGTGTTGATGTTAGTTCATAAGCAAATTAGGAAGATACATTTTCTGATCGATCCTTAAGGAAAATAAACATTTGAAAGAGTATGTTTTATCGAAGTGAACTGTTTGATCACAAACCTTCACTCCGGGTGACATCAAAGAAATTGTCTTATGCGTTTGCTTCTTGGAATCACTTCCTTATATGGAATCACTTACGATCAAACTATTTGTGGATATTTGCTCCTACCAGCTCTACTTCGTCACAGTTGATAGTTTCTCTTTCGTCTACGACAGCTCCTGTCGTTATGCAATGAAAAGGATCAAATTGATGCAAAAGCCTAGCAAGTATATTGATGCCATGTGTTTCTTTTTATTCGCGAGATTTCCACGTGTTGCTCACTGGTCTTGTTATTCTGGTTAGTGACAGGTTGCATTTTCTGATGCATTTCATCGTGTTTATGCATTGTTCTAATCCACAAATCCTTGGTACTATCTTTCATTTTGCTTTCTCGAATCAAACTACCTCTGCTCTTGATACTTCATAACCTGCGCAATTGCTAAGTCCGACCAAATACCGGCCCAAAGTCAATCGGTTGGTAGGATTGCATGAAACCCACTACAATACCTTATATACTGTCATAGATTATCAACGTACAGATTCAGAACTATTTCCAGGAACAATCGGGCAAGTTAAAGATTTCACTTGCCGCTTCTATGCATGGCTCAATTTCAAATTTTTTCAGCCTTGATAAAGATCTTTATGGTATCTATGTAATTTAGATATATGACCCAAAGTTTAGTGCGTGTATTTTTTTTATTGAAACTTTAATCTTTACACCTTCAAAACCGCTTTGCAAAGTCAAAACATAGGGGTTGTTGTTTACTTTGAATCAATGGTTGATTTCACATCTACAAGGTTGTTGTAGACCGGGCCGAGAATTCTTCGTGATCTTTCTAGCTTGCAAAAATTTCTAAAAGCACTAAAGTGAGAACTGACTCAACTAGGAGATCTTAAAGTTCTTGACACCGTTTTACCAGACAAGATGTATTGTTTTTTTTTTAATACAGTGCTTTCAACAATGTTTCTAAGCCTCATCCTTCCATGAAGTATCATATACTTCCTTTGGAAACCCATCATTGTATGAAACCCTCGAGTCGTAATACAATTTCAAGAGCTTTTATCCAAAGAGGCTGATCAAATGTTACACTTGGTGTCTCTATGCATAACGCCTTAGCTTGATTGATGATAAACAGCAAAGTCGAATAGATGCAGCTTTCATCTGTTGCATTTGGTGCTTTGCAATTTACATCAATGAAACTGAAGAAAAAAAAACATATATTGATATATAAATATATAAACGGCAGATTTTAACGCGGGAAGCCGAGCAGTTCCACCTATATTTCAAATCGAACGTTCATAAAAGAAGTATTGCAAAAGTAAAAAAAGAAATAAATGCATTTTGTGCCTATCTGATAGTCGGAAGTACACCTCTCTAATTTTTTGACGGGTTTCGTGTAGTTGCGGTAATTTTTTGAAATAAACTTGATTTAAAAGCGTGTCCAGTCTACCAGTCGTGTTAAAAGCGTGTCCAGTCTACCAATCGTGTTAGAAATTAGCACGCAAATGAATATCTACACAGAATTGGTCAAGAAACACAAGTAATACCGCTTACTAAACAACTTTTTCATCCCTAAAATTCTTAGCATTTCAGACCTTAATAGAGCATAATCGGGATATTCCGCAGACCTAATTAGAATTTGAACCTAAAAAAATATTTAATAAGACAGAAAAGATTCACCAACAACAAAAAATCTTAATAATCTCATAATTCATACCTCTTATCCGAGGATCCAAATTTCTGATAGCACCCAGCATCGTGGTACACGGTTTCGCAATTAAGTCAATGCAATGAAATAAGTGATGTTTATTATTTTGTGCCTAGTCATCATTCCTCTGCTTGCAGATCGAGATAACGCTGTCTTTTAACTTGAGAGTCATTATTTCCACTATTTAATGACCTTCTTAATTCGTCTCTGGTAGCCAAGAAAGCAAAATTCATTCCATTTAAATGCATCCATCTAAGTGAAAGACAGGAATAATAGAAATTAAAATAAAAGGAATATTCTGTTTTCTCCTTATATCATGTAGAAAATTTTTCCCGCAAGAAACTGAGCTTAAGGTCCAGTCCTCTAAGTTGCATTTAACAATTTCCAAATTTCAACACTTCTTTTCTTTTTTTCACAGAGAAGCCGTATATGCTGCACTACCATATTTCCTTATATGGGAAAATTTATGGAAAATGTAGCGGCAGGAGCAGAAGCAGCAACAGCAGAAGTAGCAGTAGCAGTAGCAGTAGGAGTAGTAGTAGTAGCAGTAGAAGTAGTAGTAATAGTAGCAGCAGTAGTATTAGTAGTATTAGGTATTAGTGGTAGTCGTAGTAGTAGTAGCAGTAGTAGCAGTAGTAGTAGTAGCAGCAGCAGCAGCAGAGGTCCTTTAAAATTGTTCATATATAATGTAAATTTCAATTAAGACATGGGAAACTCGTAGAAAACCATTGTAGATCTTATCATCGAGAAACGGTTTTCAGACTATGACTGTGAAATTGTGAACAGTGAACAGTTTTTTACTGTAATATTATTATAATACACATCGGACATTCTTAAAAGAATATTTTTACATTACAAGAGGAAGAGATGTACATTCTTAATTTTTTCTCGAAAAGAGAGTGATTCTCAATTTCAGAAAGTTTTGAATTCCTAACAAAAATTTTGTTCCACAAATGAGGGCCACGAGATGATATATAAAATCCTTTAAACTTTGTACTGACTTTTCATTCTAATAAGAACCACGTCTGCCGTCTGAGAGTATAATTATTTGGTGGTTTTGATGTAAATATATTACAAAAAATTTTTTGTGATATGTTGTGTTTAAACTTGAACATCAAAGTAAGAATTTGAGAAATATTTAATTCATAAACATTCGATATTTTAATTTCATCAAAAAAGGGTTTGGAACGAGTCAAACGGTTTTGAAAATTAATTAAACGAACCACGTGTTTCTGACGACGATAGAGAGTTTTCAATTTTACTAGCTCATATAAAATCATTGTTTTTGCTTAGATAATTTTTCAATGCCCATTGTCATCCATGGAATTATTAAGTCTTTTGTACTTACATTATGTTTTATTATTGGAAAGTTTATTTGGTATAGGTTGTAAACGTGAGAATTTTTTAAAGATAATGTATGTTTAATCACGGTTATCAAAGACAAGCCCAATCTGCTCTCTTCAGATCATCTTTAAAATGTTGCGTATTCTCACTGCAAAAGTTCTTTTTGTAAATTACTGTCTTTTTTTATATGTTTTTTTTTCTGTTTAATTGTATTAAGAGCAACGAAAATGGGAAAATGACCGGAAAGTGATGTTTTAATTATACCTTTATTTGTATTTTTCAAAATACAAATTTGTTAAGGTATTATATATCAGTGCTGGTGTTATTTCAGTTACGTGCATTGGACGGTTAATGATCGGTATAGCGCCATGATGAAGCGTGTTGTTATAAAATTCTCTTATTAATGGGTTTTCTACGCACTTAGCTAAAACAATTTAAATTTAAATCTCCAAGAATAAAAAATAGTTCCTTTTCAAAATTTGTCCTATCAAAAATCTTATTTAAGTGGGTACTAAATTTGTTAACATTAGTTCGTAGTGCTCTGTAGCAACATGTTATGATGTAAGCTTTTCGATGGATAAACACTCCCCATCACTATCAGATATTTTAAAATTCTTTATAATTTTAAAAGGTTTTTTCACGTAGATTAAAAGTCCACCACCACGTTTTCCTGTATTTCTTTGAGAGTGGGTTGCACCATAATTTTCTATTAATAAATTTGATTCGAGTCATCGGAAAAATCTTTATCAGTACACCAAGTTTCACTCAGAAAAATCACATTAAAAGAGTAGTTATTTTACTCTAAAAGTTCTTTGAAACTTTCAAAATTTGCTTTAATACTTCTAATGTTCAAATGTAAAGCAAAAATATTTCTCAGAAATTGCAAGCTCACTCAATTCATTTGTTGCTTCATAATCATATAAGCAAGGAGTTTTAAACTAAAACATTATGGATAAAAAAATTTTCATCTGGATCAATGATTTCTGCAGAACTCGTTTCTTCAATTTGAAAAGGAATGAAAATGAGTTTTTCAAAATCTTGTTCAGATATCAAGTATAAGAGCTTGAAATTTAAACATATAGAAATTTATATGCACAATAACAGATTATAAACATAGAACAATGCGCAGCAGTAGAATTGTGAAAAACATCTAAAAAATACTATCTAGTTCGTGTAGAAAAAAAATTATCCGCAAAGTAAAAAAAAAAAACACCAAAACCAAACACAAACGCTTTAGGATATTTTTAACTAAATAATCATACCGATACTTCGGTTAGTAAGAGAAACTCGTATTATTATTATTGTTATTGTTGTTGTTACTTATTTCTTGTTGTCTATACAGGAATTCGAGAAAACCATGACTTCTAATTTCATGATAATTGATGGATTTTCATCTTTTATCGGTCCAGTCTGATAAAATTTGACTATTTTATTTTTTATGTCTGTCAGAGATAAGTTGAGTTTTTCGCTCAAAATAAGCAGCACCTTGTTTTGTTGGTGAACCTTTATAAGATCTAAGCCAGTATTTCGAAGTTGGTCTAATTTCTTCTTTAGAATTTCATTGACATGAGTCGAAATTTGTTTAGCGGCTTCACAGCTTATCATGCGGGTTGCTAAGTTGTTAACTTTTTCAAGTAGTTTATTTATCTGTAGTCGTTATCGTTCAATGTCTTTTTGTTATTGACGTAGAGTTTCCTGGTTTGCTGTAAGCTTTTGTCATTTTGTATATTGGATTATTTATTTGTCTGGTTGAAGTTGTTAGACCTTTGCTCGAGTGGTGATTAATTAGATATTAACGGAATTTGGAAGTTTATAAGTTGGAATTTTTTGAACTTCGCGGAAGATGAGTTTATAACGCCATGTTGGTTCGATAGCCGACAGCCGAAAAGATAAATTGACACTTCAATTCTGTTCAATTATTTCACTGGTTGCTGACTGTCAACCCCGTGAAATCTTTCAAATTAGAATTTTCAGAATTTTGTTGGGCACACGAAACTTTCACTCGTAAATCAGTTTTTTGAAATAGATCGGAAGTACTAGCTATAAAATAAAAGATGAGGCTAATATTGTCATGAGAGAGGTTGGAAGAGGTCACACATCACTTGAAAATTTTTGTGGTTTAATGAATATTCCACCGCCAATGCGTAAAAATGCTATTCCCGAATGTCAACAAAATTTCGTCATCACATAATGTAGTAGCACAAAACTCAATGAATAATGCTGTCATTGAGCTACGCAATTCAGTTTCGGTCAAAAATATAACTTTTTCAGGAGATGGAACATGGTAGAGACGGGGATACTCATCGCTACATGTTGTGGTTACTGTCATTGCTGTTGACACTGGCAAGTGCCTTGGTTACCAGGTCAGTTCAAAGGTGTGTCATGCATGTAGTCATTGAGAAACAAGAAAAGGCACTGATCAATATGAAGAGTTTGTATCAACACATATTTGTGACATAAACCACGACGGATCAGCTGGTTCAATCGAGACTACTGCATTAGTTGAGTGTTTTGCTAGGCCAGAAACAGAGCGTATACTACGATACAAATATTTTATCGGAGATGGAGAGTGGAAATATCACCACGATATTGTAAAAGATGACCCCTATAATGGGTTCTTTGTTCAAAAATTAGAGAGCTTTGAACACAAGAGAGAGTTGGTGGGCAGTTAAGGAAAATAAAAGCATTGAATAAAGAGAAATTTTCTGATGGAAAAATTTATGAGGTAAAGGTCGTTTAACTGAAAAAACTTCAAAATAATTATGATATTGCTATTATTAGACATTGTACAGGTACAGCAGTTTTTACGAAGAAAAAAGTTGTTGGTCCTGTTATTTTTCGTTATTCCGATGCAAAAGACCCTGAAACAAGACATCGAACGTGCACTCGTAACGCGGATATGTGGTGTAAATTTCATTCAGACAAAACTAATATTGCACAAACATATGTTGACAAGCCTGGAATCTTAGCTGTAGTTCGTGAATTAATAAAATCAATATTTGTTGACCTTAGTGATGATAATTTACAGAACCGTTGCTTACAAGGCAAGAGAAAAAACACAAACGAGTCTCTAAATGGAATTTTTTTTTTAAGCGTTTACCAAAAGACATTTTTGTTTGTAGGAAAACAATTGAAATAGAATGTGTGTCACGGTATTTTTTCAGTTCGTTGCGGTCTGTAACTTGGGAACAGTTTATTGAAATTTGATGAAATTTTCAAGATATTTTCTTCTAACTAACTGCTGTAGCAAAATTTTTTCATTTAAAGGTATGGTTATTAAACTAGACTCATCAACCTGAAGGCTCTTGAATTCGCAAAAACTCTTCAGTGTAATAACTTTCAAGCTTTTGATGGATGGTTGGGTCGTTGGAAAGAGCGCTTTAACGCTCGCTTTAAAACAGTGTCAGCTAAGGTTTACAAATTCTTCAACATTTGGTCATTCAAAATATTTATGCAACTACCTTCTCTGGAAAAGAGAAGTTTGTATGGCTCTTTAATTCCTTTTCCTTCTCTTTGATCAATTGCTTTTCCGGTCACTATCAATGAAAATTTATTTTCGTCGTTTGCTTGTAAAAGGTAAAAAGTAATCTTCGCAAACCTTCCAGTCTTTCTTTTAAGTAAATGTCCGACTACCGATCTATTTCTCTTAACCACGACAAAAAATTTGTCCTCTATATCTTTGGGTTCTATCATGGCTGTCAAATCCAAATAATTTTTTACACGTGATATCCCATTATAAATGTGTGACTTTATAAGAACTATTGGTATCTTACCAAGAAAGAGTAAATTTTCTATTTCCACCGCCATTTTATGAAACGTTTAAAACCTTTTCAAACAAGGCTATATAAAAATAACTCTCATGAATTGAATTATGTCTTGTTTTATCCTTTCTGCAACCTTTTGCACCTGCGTTTTTAAGATTTCTAAATTTTTTTCCCAGAACTGCATTTTTTTCGACGAAATCAAATTTTTTTGAAAAAATTTCGGAGATGTGGACCATTCGCACAGTGGAATCGTTTTTTTCGGTCCGTTGAAATTTCCACTTATCGAGCAGCAACTGTAATGGACCTTTTTTTACCGAAAATTACTTTTTTTTAAGCGTGAGAAGTTGTCAACCTGTAAAAATTTAACCTTTTGACCTGTCTTTTTGAAGTTACTACAGCAAGTTTGAATATATCAGATTGTTGTTCAGTGAAAATTTGAAGTCCTATTTATGCTTTTGTAGTTGTACACCACAGCGCTTGCAGCACTTTTATGGTACCGCCGCCCAACTTTAAAAAAAATATGTTTATTGTTAGTTTTGGTATAAGAGCTATCATTGTTCAAAATATGAAGTAAATATCATCAATATTAAAGGGTTTAGCATATTCACTCGTCTACTTCCTAAATTTGTAAAGTAATTTTTTCATTTAGAACCAAATTTTTTATTTCATCAGATTTTTTTTTTTTCTTTATAACGGAAGTTAGTGTTGTATATCAATTTAAAAAAATGCAAATTGGGCCATATTTAAATGTTTTAAAAGTATTTAACTCAAGTCGAAAATTAACCAATAATATGGCGCGCAAAATGTGAAGCTTTTTAAATAAAGCTTTTTAATTAGATGTACATACTAGTTGTAGCTAATTCCAATAACTTTTAAAAAATTATAAAGAAGTGTTTGCTCTTTAAAATTATAGCTGTAAAAATATAATTCAGAGTCTGATGTCTTGTATATTTCATATAGCAAGGTTATGAGATTAGTTTTAAATGTTGATACAACGATCGAATTCAGAGTAGATTCTCATACTCTGCTATATTATATATTGACATTGACTAGCACTTGTGTATGTCCAAAAAAATTTTATACGATTTTATATCATTAAACGTCCAAACCAAGGGTGCAAGTTTGAACCAAAAAATAAGCAACTTTTAAACTCAAGAATTTATTTTCATCTGGTCTTATCTTTAAAATAACTGATATTTTATTCCTGGTAAACATCGGCTTGCAAAGTATTTCTTTCATCCTAATTCTAATTTCAAGTTTACTTTTCAAGATCGATACTTCTGAAAGTTTGTATTATGGACGTTCGTTTGATCATAGTCTATAGAATTAAATTTTAATTTTATAGACTATGGTTTGTTGGGTGATATTTTTTTAAAGGCTGATATTATTTAGACTGGTTTTTATTTTTCAAAGATGATATTTTCAAAGGTTGGTATTTGTGAAATTGACATTTTTCGAGATTTTCGATTTTGAATGCTGAAATTTTTGAATGATAATATTTTTGAACGTAGATATTTTTTTTTTGATGGTTAATATTAACAAAGGTTGGAGTTTTTCAAATTAACATCTTTTTAAGGTTAACATTCTTAAAAGTTGATTTTTTTTTTATTAGATTTTTGAAAAGTTTCATCTTTCTTTGGGAGATAATATATTTAAAGGCTGATTTTTTGTAGGGTTATGGCGCGGGGTTGTTTTTCTTTCACTTAATATACAGGGAATTTTTTAGAACAATTAGGCGCGGAGGGTAACCGGAAATTTTATTTCAGAAATATATGCGTCAATGAAAAAATGAAAAAGATGTGGACCATTAGAAAGAGTGTAAAAAACTAAAAAGAAGAAATATAAGAACCTTATCTCAAAAATTATAGGTTTTTGAATTATCGATACATAAAATCTGGACATCTGTGACAAAACAAGGGGATAACAAAAAGTAAAATTGTTTTTATTACAAAAAGACTTATAAACTAGTTAGCAAAATAACCATTAAAAACTACAATACAATAAGTTTTTAGATTAAAACTTATATGCTATTGTTATTTTTTAAATTTCCGGGGGAAATATATATATATAAATTTTAATTTTTTTTTTTAACTTGTGAATCCATGGAAGTTTTGAAAAATTGTTTAAAACGCCCATTTTTACCAGATAAAGTATAATTTTGAATGTTAACTTATTTCCGGGTGTAAACTGTTCTTCTTTCAAAGTTTTTTACCCCCCGAAATTATTAAAAACGGGTAGTTTCGCTAAAAAATTTAAAATATATATATATTTCCACAAATAAAATTGATGGTGAAAATTTTCCCGTTATGATAAGTTCGACGGACTATGCATTAGATCACTGCGATATTCTTAAATGTTTTTATTTCAGTTTTGACGCTATTTCTAATGGTCCACTTCTTTTTATTTTTGCCGACACAAAAATTTTTCCGACCGACGGAACTGACATGTAACGTGACGTCGGGAAAAATCAGAGAAGTCCCCAGCGAAAAAATGAAAGGTGACCCATATATTCAATTTCTGATGTAAATCTTTCGGTTTCCCTCCGCGCCTAACTGTTTTAAAAAAATCCTTCTCTATAAGAATCATCAACAAAAATTTATTACATTCAATATTCTTATATCAAGAGTTTTTCTAAATATCAAATTTTAGTATAGGAGTTGGCGTAACCAGTTAACTGCATTCGTATTCAACCAAATTTTTCCTTCTCTGGAGATAGTTTAATTATCAAATAAATTAACAAAGATTAGTTTTCTCAAACGACATCAAATTTTAGCATCTCTATACGACTACTACTTATTATATCTTTTAATCTAATACCAATTACATTAATATTACAATTATTAATCACAATAATAATTTAAATTTCTTGATGTGCAAGAAAACAAAGATGAAGTGAATTCAATATAATTCTATTGTTCTTCATGTGTTTTGCTAAGGTCAGTTGAAGAGAACGTCAACAATTTGCTAAGGTCAGTTGAAGAGTATGTCAACAATTTGCTAAGGTCAGTTGAAGAGTATGTCAACAATTTGCTAAGGTCATTTGAAGATGTAAACAATTTGCTAAGGTCAATGAAGAGGATGTCAACAGTTTGCTAAGGTCAATTGAAGAGGGTGTCAAGAATTTACCAAGATCAGGTTGAAGAGGATATCAAGAAATTGTTAAGGTCAGGTTGAAGATGCCAAGAATTTGACATGAGTGATGATTTAGGGTTTGCAAATTTCTGTATCGTCTTCGTACTTTACAAAAACATATAAATTTAGGTTACCTTTTTTAAATAAATTCCAAAACTTGACTTATCCAGACAGCAGATTTTGTTTAATTGGTAAATATTTTCTTAGTTTTTTCTGATGATGAAGAGGATATTCTTCTCCCTTGATGCAACAGGGACATGATTTCTCTATATGGGAAACAGCGAAGTAATTCCATTTAAAACGAATTCCAAACTGAGCAGCGCTTATTGGACAGTAAATAGCGAGAAATTTTTTTTTCCAAAATATTACAACTTGCTCTATTATTAGTGCTATCTATTTGAATACAGGAATATCGCCAGTCCTTTCTTCTAACCCATCTAATGAATCGCTAGAAATAATATGAGTAAAATAACCCATGATAAAGTGATATTTCGAAGACTGCTAATGCATTTTACTCAAGAAATGCTCCGGGATAGGTCAATCTTTTCAATTGTTATTTTTTCACGGTCTGTAGAGTCACTTGAAAAAATAGAATTTCAATATAGTATTTCTAGTCAACTGGTTCCGGTATCGAAGAAACTGTTAAACAACATTATACGAGCAATATGAATTAACAATTGATATAAATGATATAGAAAAATTTTTTCCTGTTTAACCTCCAGAACAAGTTTTTTTTGTTTTGCGACAATTTTTTGTAGCTGAATTGTTTTTTTCAGGTAAATTTTTTCATTATAGCTTAGTGATGCGTGTAAAGGTTATTGGAAAAATACTAATAAAAAGCATGTGTGAAAATTACGCATAAACAAATTTTCATTTAGTTTTAGTTGGTATATATATTTGTTGCTAAGATGTGTTGCGGAGCAGAAATTATTATCTTACAGCAAATACGCAAAATTTTTTTATTCATTAAATATTTATAATCTTATATTATATATTTCAGACACTGTATATAATCTTATTAAATTCATAATAACCTTAATATAATAATTAAAATAAGTGCGTCAGCATGAAGCATCATGACGCAATTGCAGAGCTGGTTATTGAAAATTTGGTTTTCTGAACAGCTATTTTTTTATGGCCTGATTGTTTTATTATTCTTGAACTACTGTTATATATTTATTAAAATTCTAAGGATTAAAGTGTAACATATAGACTAATAAAATAATACCAAATATCTCATTCATCTTATAATAAAAATATAATAACTTTACGAAGTAATTCAAGTTTGTGTCTAGTTATAACATTTAAAATATACGACTGAAAAAAAAACACTCTCTAACCAAATAATTAGCGCTATTGTTATATAGCTATACACACACACACACATACACACACACACACACACATATATATA